>JAPKLW010006355.1:0-15574 GCA_026898455.1 Plectranthus barbatus | reverse complement strand
TTTTCCCTTAATTGTCTAAGGAAATGAGTCCCAGCTCTCATTTCAATTTGCCAGCATAAACCATCAGTTCAAGCGAAATTGGGTCCCAGTTCCCAATTTCAAGCGATGATAAGAAGTGGATTTCTTGAAAGAGAAGATGACGCGGAATAAAATTGAGTCCAAGCTCTCAATTTTCTCATCCTTCGAGTTGTCAGCAGACAACTGGCGATTTCCTACGACTGACTCGGGTGCCAGTCGTAAGTACAAGTTGTCAACTGGTAAGGAGGCCACGCTGACAGGGGGAAGTATTCAACTGGCATATAACTGTTGACCAGTTTTACTACTGATGACCAGTTGAGTCCCAGCTGTATCAGAAAAGGCGGGATTGTTCAAATCCAACTTGCGTGTACAACCCTCAGAATTTAATGCGGCATTTAATGCCACATTTAATGTGCACAGTGTCTGCGCAGTCCGACGTTTGGGTGCCACCAATCGCTGCGTGCCACGTCAGCCCCACGGCGTAGCCCACGTCAGCACGACCGCGCACGTCGCACAGGGAACCGGGCCTGCTGATGACCGTAGATTCTGACTTGCTGAGAATTCATCCCGGTCGTTTAATCTGGCATGGCCCCAAGTATAAATACCCGATCACTTCCTTCGGGTTAACCTTTATGTTTCCCTACTTTCAGAACCCTACCTTCAAAATTCTCTCATCTTCCCTTGAGATTTTCTGAAACCTGAACATTTTCTGAAGTCATGGCATCATCTTCTCAACCTCCAGCTGATAACCCTCCATCTACACCTACATCATCCCAGCCTGGTTCACCAGACCTACCCCTCGCTGAAGCCCATATGCCAACATATACTGGCATAGTGAAGATTGAAGATGTGGATTACACATATCCGTTCGCCCGACTGGTTCAGTTGAACAGACCGGCGACCAGGGGACAGCTCTCAAACGCGCAGGTCAGGGCTGCTCAGGTCCAGAAAGAGAAAATATTGAATGCAAAATTGGCCCTGAAAAATTACGGGGAGGAGCTGATGGAGATGATTGACCGTGAAGAGCTCCGACAGTACCTGACGGCGACACCCCAAACCTTTCATCCACACATGGTAGCCGAGTTCTACGCTCGGGCCGTGATAGCTGACGACAGGAAGTCTTTCACAACTTCCGTTTTTGGTCACCTGATCACCGTCACTGCGGAATACCTCGCCGATCTTTTCGGACTGAGGAATGAAGGAGAAGATGTGGCCACGTATCTTCAGGATGATACGGCGGAATTCCGGAGGAGGTGGGCGCAGTGGAAAAGGCCAGAAGTCACCGCCTTCCGGACTGGCATGAAGAAGTCCGAGATGGAGGAGTACTGGCAGATGGTGTGCGACATTGTAGTTCGCATGCTACAATGTGAAGTCGGCTCGTACGCCGAGTTGAGCCTGCGGAAGTTCTCCGTGATGTGTGCCCTGGTGGATGAAATTCAGGGCAACTGGGCCGAATTTTTCTTTGGCCGGTTGCTGGAGAATGTGGCGCGGAACATCATCGTGCCAACGGAAGGGAGATTTGCCCACGCCGTATCCTTCGGGCTGAGGATCAGCCACATCCTGGAGATGGAATTGGGTATGGCGTGGATCAGGGGGAGCAGCTGGTTGGTTCCGACTTCATACCAGCCACGAAGGCGAAGCTGCCCCACCCAGATTACAAGAAGCCACGAAGGCTGAAAGGGAAGTCAGCAGTGGACCCTGCTGAGGTCGTTTCTGAGGAGGACTCAGAAGACCTAGGAGAGCAAGTGCCAGCTGTGGCTCTCCCACTGACTGATGAGGCAAGAGCTCAGTTGAAGAGGAAGCTGGAGACGGAGTCTCTTTTCGAGACTATGGAAGGCGCGGTGGCTGAGGCGACTGGTATCCACCCACGGGACGTACAACTGGTACCAGTCACCAAGAAGCCATCCCACAAGAAGCCTAAGACCTCCCAGCACCAGCAGCCACCATCAGCTGTTGCATATGACCCTGAGTCTGGGAAGATCTCCATCCCAGTCAAGAAGTCCGTCTTGGGACTGACTGAGGAGGAGACCCTCGAAAGGATGACTCGCAAGAGGAAGCGCATCCAGACCAGAGCTCAGAAGCTGGTGGAGCAGGCGAAGAAGGAGCAGCAAGCCTCCATAGTCAGGAAGAAGCAAGCCCAGGCACGGCTGAAGGCCTTGGCCGACCAGCAGAAGAGAGAGGCGGAGCTGGCAGCCAGGGATGAGAGGTTTGCCAAAATCAAGGCCGAGACAGAGGCCAGGCGCCAGGCAGAGCTGGCAGAACAGATGAGACTGGCGGCCAAGGGCAAAGGAAAAGCGCTCGAAATCTCAAGTGCCGGCCGACCAGCACCAGCCCCACCAGGCGAGCTCCTACCTGAAGAAACACTTGAACGCCTGCTGGTGATGAGTGCTGACGAAGACATTATGTCTATCGTGGACCAGTACCAGGAGAGAGAGGAAGCTACTGATGTCCCTCCACCCGTGCAAGGGGGTGGTGGAGGTGAGGAAGTCCCACTGGCTGCGCAAGGGGAAGCCAGTGGAGGAGCTGCAGAAGACCCACTGGCCGCGCAAGGGGGTGCCAGTGGAGGAGAAGAAGAGCGGGCGACCACCCCGGTACAACTGGCGAGCTTCTCGGATGTCAGTTCTGAATCCGAGGATGAAGAGGAACCAAGGGCTGAGGAGCCAGAGCAGGAGCCAGCTGCGGAGGTGGTTCATCACTCAATGGTGCAGAGGATGGAGCCAAGGGATCTATTCCCAGACATTGATGATAAGGCTCGTCATCCTGCCAGTCGCCCCCGATCCACAGATGCCTCGACATCAACTTCCGGGCGACCAGCAGCATTCTCTACATCACCAGTTAGGCGTGCTCGAACTGAAAGGCGCCCTTATATGCTCTGCATCCAAGAGCATCAACTGGTTGATGAGGATACTTTCCAGGCACGAGTGACAGGGGTGCACCGGTGGGAGCAGCGCGGGGAGATGGCTTTTTACAACTCAAGAGTGCCAGAGCCATCTGCATTCAACATCATACCCTTCAGCGGACTCCCCCACCAGTCGGTATATGCCTCCAGAATCTCTGACTGGTGCCTGCCCCTGCAGCCAGTGGAATATTACAACTCCACTCTCTATGAGTATGCTGAGAACATCACGGTGGAGGTGGAAAATGCCGTCAATGACGAGATGATATCCAGCTACCGTAGACTCTGGAGGGTGGATCCGGAACTATGTCTGGAGTTCCGGAGATGGCGGATTTTTGATATATGCCAGCGCCTGCTGACTGTGGAGAAGCGGGCGGTTCTCTATGCCAGGCTGGGTCTTGGCTACTGGAGAGCGGAGGAGGAGTGGGCTAATGCTTTCATGGGCACTGATCCTGAGTACCCCCAGCAGCTGTCTACAAGGAGGATCCAGCGCCGCTTGCTGAAGATTGCAGAATATAGGCAGCTGACTGGAAGCTCCGGCCTCCCGCCACAGAAAAAGGTCAAGTTACCTTTCCTCCAGTTCCGAGTCACCAGTCGGGGGTACCAGCTGACGTACGCGCTCCGACGCCTCAAAGTGCTGGTTACCCTCCCAAGGATCCCTCCCTACCATGCTATCCTGTTCGACATGGCTGCCTGCGCCTTGCTGGTAGACCACATTGTGGAGGAGGATCCTTCTAGTGGTTTGTGGCTGACCCTTGCCGTCCCTCCTGTTCCTATTGTCTCGGGCGATCTCGTCCCTGATCATATGTGTTGGTCCCGGATATCAGGGTATACTTTGGCAGCGGAAAATACGTAAGTTCGTTTCTTGCACTCTGCTGGTTACACAGCTGACTGGGACCTTGTCAGCTGGTAAGTCAACTGGCAACTGAGTATTCAGCTGACTGGCAACTGGCTGGTCAGCTGATGACTCAGGACTTAGAAAGTTTTAGAGTCGAGTTTGCACAGTTATAAACTGGTTTCAGTTATACTCCAGCACTTGGGTGCTGGGTTTTAAATCAGTAAGTAAATGCTGAAAGCAGTAAATAACAAGGATATTTTATAGTGGTTCGATCAATTGATCTACGTCCACTCTCCAGTCGAAGCACTGGAAATTCACTAAAAAGAGTAATCCGGTACAAGATTTCCTACGATCTATTTCCAGCTGGTAGATGCCTCGTCTACCAGTCCACTGGATCAACCGCTCCCGGTCCTTGTCCTTCTTCAACTCTCGTCAGATGGATGGAGTGCGAGCACGTCACTTCAACCTCCTCCTCCGACTGATTGGGTGTTGAGTTCTCCCAAGAACTTGACTCTTGCTGGCGGCAAAACTGCCCGTAATAACTCTGGAGCTGGCTGGCTCAAGAGCTGCTATGTTCTTCCTCGGAATGAGAAAGAACACCAAATGAGATCAATAACTCACAAGCTAGAAGCTTGGAGTCTCGTGTTCAAATGATTGACACACGGAGTAGCTTTAAGAAAAGCCTCGAAAGATTGCTTATACGCTGATATGAATGCGTTTGAGCTTTCGGTAGGTCAAGAGTGGCTAAGAGTATTGAATGCTGTTGGATCTCACGTATTTATAGACGAGGGATCCCATTCAAATTTACTAGCCGTTTGGACACATCCGGAAAAGTCTCTGTCCTCGCATGTCCTTCTGCAGGCGGCAGGTAGGAATTTCCGGAAAGCGCCATGCTTTTGTCCACTTTATCTGACATTGATCTCTTTATGTCAGAACGGCACTATTCGTCAGTACGAGGAATCGGAACTGGTAGTCTTGAACTGATAGACTTTAAGGTATCCTCCTTAAAGTCATACTCTGTCAGTTAATTCCTCGACGAATCTTCTTTTTGTCTCTAAGACTCTGGGAGAGCGAATCTTGAATTCTGCTGATAACCTCCGACTGGTAGATCATACTGGTGATCTTTGTGCTGGCAGTCTCTGCTGGTGACTTTCCTTAGCACAATCAAGGTCTACCAATTCGTCTGATGTTATCTCTTGGAATCTCCCGTGACTGGTGGCTTCACCGCTGGTGAATAGTATCAGCCAGAACACATATTCTGCTGGTAAGATCTCTCAGCCTCCTGCTGGTGAAATCTTCCCAACTGGTGAACAGTAACCAGTCAATAGCTCTACTCCATGCTGATGAACAGTGTCAGCATGAGTCTTCGTCAGCCGCTTGCTGGTGAGACTTCTCTTAACTGGTAAGCACATCTCATGCTGGTGAACAGTAGCCAGCATGAGTCTTGATCAGCTACGACTTACAACTCAAAAGACCTAAACAGGACTTTACATTTGAGACTAGAGCTATTCTAGAGACAAACTGACGCTGGTTGGACTTAGGATTTGATCCACCAAAACACTTAAACACCAAATCTAAGATCTAAGCTATCAACTGGAGAAGGGAAACTTAGCCAGATTTCCCAACAATATGGACTGGCAAGTGGTGGATTTCACAGCCCCACCCGTTTTTGACGAAGTCCAGCCAGCTCCAGCTGGGGTGCCAGTAGCAGAGCCAGCAGCTGCTGTATTAGCCGAGGAGTCAGCAGCAGCTGATGCACCAGTCTTGGAGCCAGCAGCAGCACCAGCGGAGGAGCCAGCCCCGATGGAGATATCAACTGCATCTGAACCAGCAGCGGCTCCTTCCGCAACTGATGTCCCTTCCTCTTCCCTTGAAGTATCAGCACAGCCAATCTCCGAGATCCATCCCCCTGCGCAGCTTCTTGCAATCATTGATGCCAGGATGGACCAGCGCTTCACCAGCTTCCGAACCGAGATGACTCAACAAATGGAGTCATTCACCGCTGGAGTGTCCTCCTTTTTGGCACGGATCCAAGAGGGGGAAAGTGCGCGAGCACGTGCTGAGGCTGAGAGAGCCCGTCTTGCTGAAGAGGAGAGGAGGATAGCTGCTGAGGAAAGGGAGAAGAGCAGACAAGATATGGCAGTGCTCACTGAGATCCTGAGGTCCTTAACCAGCAGAACTCAATCACCAGGATCATCTTCTCAGCCATAGTCTAGCTTCTTCATTTTATTGTAAGTATCTGTATCTCTAGACTAGTCAGTTTTCTATCCTGTACTTGTAACTGCAAACATATTAATGGATTGATTACTGACAAGTTGATGACAATTCCTCATTGTCCAACAAATTGTCTAAGTACTTACTTACCAGCTGAATTTACACTTCCAGTGTAATGAGCACCAGCACTCGTATCACACACTTTAAATCTTTTTGCTCTGATCTCAATTCTCATATTTTAAACGAGCAATATCCCTCTTTGTTTGAGGGGGAAGATTTTAGTTAGAGCTGATGTGAGGAAGTGGTTTCATGGGTTTAGATCTGATAGGCTTATTTTGTAAAACCCTGAAATACTTTGTAACTTTCCTTATCAGCTGAGTGCTCGCTGGTTAGGCTTTGATCGCACCAAAAAGGGGGAAATTGTTGGGAAATTTGGCTAAGTTTCCTCTCCCCAGTAGCTACTTGTTTAGATTCTAGTTTGGTGTTTTGGTGGATCAAATCCTAAGTCCTACCAGCGTCAGTTGTCTCTAGATAGCTCTAGATCTCAAATGTAAAGTCCTGTTTAGGTCTTTTGAGTTGTAAGTCGCAGCTGATCAAGACTCATGCTGGCTACTGTTCACCAGCATGAGATGTACTTACCAGTTGAGAAAAGTCTCACCAGCAAGCGACTGACAAGACTCGTGCTGACACTGTTCATCAGCATGAGAAGAGCTAATGACTGGCTACTGTTCACCAGTTGGGAAGGTTTTCATCAGCAGGGAGCTGACAAACCTTATCAGCAGAATAGGTGTTCTCACTGACACTGTTCACCAGCGGTGAAGCCACCAGTAATGGGAGATTCCAAGAGTTAACATCAGACATATTGGTAGACTTAGATTGTGCCAGCGCAAGTCACCAGCAAAGACTGCCAGCACAAGATCACCAGAATGTTCTACCAGTCGGATGTTACCAGCAGAATTTTAGATTCGCTCTCCCAGAGTCTTAGAGACAAAAAGAAGACTCGTCTGAGGAATAAACTGACAAAGTATGACTTTAAGGGAGGATACCTTAAAGTCTATCAGTTCAAGACACCAGTTCCGATTCCTCGTACTGACGAATAGTGCCGTTCTGACATAAAGAGATCAATGTCAGATAAAGTGGACAAAAGCATGGCGCTTTCCGGAAATTCCTACCTGCCGCCGTCAGAAGGACATGCGACGACAGAGACCTTTTCCGGATGAGTCCAAACGGCTAGAAATTTGAATGGGATCCTGCGTCTATAAATAGGTCGGAGCTACCAACATTTAAGACGCTTGCTTCCCAACATTCAATACTCTTGACCTACCGAAAGACTCAGAATTTATTACGCTCAAGCAAGCAAGCAAATCTTTCGAGGCTTTACTTAAAGCTTTTCCGTGTGTTGATTTATTCAAACACGAGACTTCAAGCTTCCAGCTTGTAAGTTACAGATCTAGTTGGTGTTCTTTCTCTTCTGAGGAAGTTCACAGCAGCTCTTGTGCCAGCCAGCACCTGAGTTATTACGGGCTTTTTGCCGTATTGAGAAGACACGTTCTTGGGAGAACTAAACACCCACGCAGTCAGCTAAGGAGGTTGAAGTGACGTGCTCGCACTCCAACAGCTGATCAGAGTTGAAGAAGGACAAGGCCGGGAGCGGTTGATCTAGTGAACTGGTGGACGAGGCTTTCACCAGCTAGAGATAGATCGTAGGATGCTTGTACCTGATTACTCTTAGTGAAATTTCCAGTGCTACGACTGGAGAGTGGACGTAGATCAGTTGATCGAACCACTATAAATCCTTTGTCTTTTATCAGCTTTCTGCATTTCATACTGATTTAAAACCCAGCACCCAAGTGCTGGTGTATATCTGAAAACTGATATAACTGTGCAAACAAGACCTAAAAATATTCCAAGTCTTGAGCTACCAGCTGACGAGCCAGTTGCCAGTCAGCTGAGTACTCAGAGTGCCAGTTGACTTACCAGCTGACAAGGTCCCAGTCAGTTGAGTAACCAGCAGAGCGCAAGAAACGAACTAACACATTTTCCGCTGCCAAGTTATACCCTGATATTTCGGGACCAACACATGGCATATTGGAAAGAACACCTGATTAAATGTAGAGTTAGTATGTAATATTTCTGTAATACTATTAATTTATGATATGTGTATAGATCATACCAGCTCAGAATTCCGTATCTTGTTTTCAGTGATATTGATCAACTCATCCTCGACCCTCTCATTGAAAACTTCCACAATTTTTTCTTTATTCCATGATTAGTTGGGGTCCACCACTGTGTAAGACTGTTGCATTTTTTTAATGTTAGTATATGAGTTATATATAATGAAGTAAATAAGTGATGGAAAGAAAACATACACAAGAGAATGTGCTGATGAAGATTCTGGATATTGTGGGAGTGTCTCTTTGTTTCTCTTCTTTGTTTAAGAATGAACTTCATGGATCAATTATAGATGTTAAGACATACTGCTTAGGTATTAGGCTTTTCAGATGACCTTTCACAGTTGATGCATTCCCATCAGCATAGACGATATCAGACCTGTTTGAAAAATTATAATGAAACTTATTATTATGCATTATCATATTCTCATAAAAAAGGGAAAAATGAATTTGTAATTTACGCTGGAGGAGTTTTTGATGTTACAGCCCAACATAATATTTCTTTCTCTTTTGGAGTAAGTGATTCTGTAATCTTAATGGCTCGCTCATTAATGGGTGACATCAGTCTTGCTGGTCTTCTTCTTTCAATTGTGGATCTCTTGATCATCACATGCAGTGGCTGCGGTTGTTTTTTTTGGCTTTTCAGCTTTCCCTTCTGTCTTGTTTTTTCCCTTCACATTCTCAATCTGCATATATAAATGTTAATCTGACTTTCATTTTTCGTATGAAATATATTATTATACGATATGAGTACTTCATTTTTTCTTTAAGTAGCATAAATAATTCTATCATTATATAGGTATCATATTAAGATAAGTGAACTTCATTTTTGAATTATCTAAGTTCATTATTACATACATCATGTTAATTATTAGTATTTTAAGTTAAAGATAGAAACAGATTATTAGTAAAGCTATTTTTATAGTTACTATTGTTGCAATAGGTTGATCATCTTGTTCATTGTCTTGTTCATCCTCTTGTTCAACTTCGTTTTCCTTTGGAAAATCTTCATCCAACTCTTTCATCACATTTGAAATAATGGTTGTTTCATGATCCGGCAACTTGTAAAAAAACAACATATTTGTATTAGTTTCATTTGTCTTGTGTTGAAGTAATAAAAATTATAATAAACAGTTAAATAATATTTATACCTCTTTGGAAGCAGTAATATCTGTTTCTTCAAATTCATCTTCAGCTTCAGGTGTGCACATTTCTGTTACTGGATTCACCTCAGCATCATTTACACCATCATTTCCGGCATTCTCCTAGTTTTTAAATTATGATTTTTATTAGATAAATAATTTTCTTTAAAATATAATTTAAATAGTAGGGATCTTTACCTGATCCTGGGAAAAGATAACTTTGAAGTTTGGAGGAATTGTTTCATGCAGAGCACACTTCTCATCTATTGCCTACATAATTCGCTCCAGTCGTCCAATCCAGATTGGGTTACTCCATTCTTCACCCAATGACGATGGTTGGCTTGCCAATGAAGAACTTGTACTTGCTGTAGAAATAGCAGTTGGAGGTGAAACACCTATAAGATTTTGGGATGTCTCGACCGCAATCTTGAAGCTGATATCATCTTTAAAGTCTGCAGGTGCATTATTTATCAAATTAATCAATGTTGACATTGATTCTGCCATCTCTTTTGCTGCATCTATTATCTGGTCTGTGTACAAATCAGAATCAGTCATTTTCATTGGTTCTTTTGTTGTGTCTGTCTCCCCAGGATCAAACCTCTCTGTAATATGTCCGTATCCGAAACCTCCAGTATCTATTTCACCTTTTTGCCTTGCTCGTAGGAGTGATGAAGTCCATTCAGACATTAATGATATCTTCTTTCAATAAACCTCATGTAAAGTTCAACCATGTCTACAAAGAAGAGCTGCAATGCAAAAGTAATACAATGTTAGTAAGATGATTTTGTTATAATAAGATTATTAATGATAAATGAAAATAATATTTACTATTGGCAGAAGTGTTGGCCCAATGAAGCAGATAGTGTTTCTTTTCTCTCCCAATTATCTCTTTGTCAGATCAGAGATATGAGCATATAATGGCACCAGTTGAAATTTCTAACTTGTGACAAGTCATGGAGGTTTGACATGATTTTCGGCCTCATGTACCCGTCTGCTGCATTCTCATAAAGGCAATGTTCCAGAAGAACCATAAAATGCCTTTTAAACCAGTCACCACCATCAGTTTCGTTCTTCATCACTTTGACAACATCAATTGGTTTGATTTTCAACTTTGGACAACTGAACTTTGATTCCCACTCCTTTAGAAGTACATCATTATCGATCTTTGTTTTTCTCCAAATTCTGTTTGGACCTTTAGGAAATCCAAAAATCAACCAAACATCTTTGTCTGTTATGTGTATTCTCTCATGTCCCCCTTTCTGTCTAGGTACTATCAGGCTGCAACTTCTAGAGTCAAAAGCATTCAAACACCAATAAGCAATTTTTCCTGGGATTTCACCTATATGAAGGTTGAAGATATGCATGAATCCCAAATCTTCAATTGCTTTCTTCTGAGCTGCGTTTAATTCTGGCTATACTTTTATTAATATGTCTGGACTTGCTCTCACTATGAGGTCTGGGTAATCTGAGAACTTCTTTTTCCTATTTATTAGAAAAGGTGAAGATGGTTCTGTAGATAAAGTTGTTGTCTTATCCAAAGTAACCTTCTCTGTTGCAACCTTGTCTGATGCAACCTTCTCTGATGCAACATTCTCAAATGCTGTTTCTTTTGTTGATTTTTCCTTCTTTTTGGGTAATTTCTTTTGTCTTTTGGGATCTGAAAAGTGAAGAGATATGTTAGATATATTTCATTTTTTCAAAGGTTTACATCATTTTATAATGAAGTACATTCATTATATGTAAGATATACTTCATTATTAAACCATATTCCTGATTTATTGAGGAATGTTATTTATGAAAGCCACATTTCATTTTATACATGCATATGTTCATTCAAGCATATTGAGTTATGTACACGTTTGTTTTATCTAGAAAAACAATTATAAAAATTTTTCATTTTGTCAATGTTGTACTTGATTTTATAGTGAAGTACATTCATTATATGTAAGATATACTTCATTATTATATATTTAATTTTATAATGAAAAACTTTCAATAAACATATGAATTTAAGCGCGTAAATCACATACTGAACACATAATGTTTTTTATTTTTAAACTATAACACTATCAGCTTTCGTTTTATTATGAAAAACTATCATTAAACTTATGAAAAGTTCATTTTCGTTACAGAAATAGAGTTTATGGCGCTAACATTAATACATTGAACATATATTATTTCTGATTTTGAATCTATTGCACTATTTGCTTTCATTTTATTATGAAAAACTTTCATTAAACATTTTAAAACTTCATTTATGTAACAGAAACAGAGTTAATGCGCTAAAATCATACATTGAACATATAATGTTTTTGATTTTGAAACTGTAACCAGATTTTTATAGAACAGGACATGCGTACGATACTACAGATGTGGAAAACAAAGTATGAAATGTATAAATCATTAGAACACAAATATAATACAAAAAATTATTCGGAAACTACGAATAATGAAGTTGAACTCGCAAAAAAATTATTAAAATGTGAAATGACTTACCGTCGGTCGGAGGAACATATTCGGAGGTTCTTTTTCTAGACATTTTTGTGTGGAGAATGTATTTTTAGAAAAAAAATGAAAGGAGAACTGACGAAAACCCTAGACAATGGAGGCATTTTTTTAGAAATGAGGGGAAGTTGAGAAGTTTTCTGTAATGATCTCTGGAATAGCGTGTTTATGATGTGATAAAATTAATTACAGCAGTTACTTTTTGCAATGGCGGTGTTTTTTAATTTTGATAAGTGCGAAATTTTAATGTTATTACTTATTTTATTCAGTTTTCCTATATAAGGAAAGTTAAAATTTATAAAATGAAGTAAATGGGAGATACAATGAAGTAAATGAGAGATAAAATGAAGGGAACATATATTCTTTTTCACGAAATTTTGATTTTATATTTTTTTAATTTAATTTTTTCATTTAATGAAGTATAAAGGAGATAAAATGAAGAGAACTGATTTTTCTTTCATTAGTTGCAATGGCAATAATACCCTCTAATGAACAAAAAACAAGATAAAATGCCGCATCCTGTTTTATTTGATTTATGTAATCTTGATCGTCGATTTACTGATATCTACGAACCATATTCATTCTCATTTCTCACGTTAATGCCTCTTCTCACCAGATCAGTCCCATATATGTATATATATATATATATATAGGGTAGTGATTAGGTGATAATAGGATTTCCCGTGCTAAATGCGAAAAAATCAAAGGCATTAAATATTGCAATCGACGGCTCAGAATAAACAAATTCCGTCCAATTTTCGGTGCATTTTTTGCACATACTCAATGCATAAAAGGGTAAAAATGTGAAAAATATATATTTAAAAATTTCATTTCGTGCAGTTCATAAAACATAATATGCATACATTCGATGTAAAAAATGCAATATTTTGAGCATAAAACAGCGGCTTATAATCAATGCAAAAAATGCACTCAATATGAATACAAAAAGACATATGCTTTAGAATAAAAATGCATCTTATTCAAGTTAAGAATGCATCATTTGATTCAAAAAAAAATGCAGATATTTGGGAATATTTTTTATGCGTAATTGATGCATTTTTATCCTGAACGTAAATATGATGAAGAACATATATCAGATGAATATAAAATCATTTTCGTGTGAATCTTCTAAATTTAACATGTTCAATATGGATATCAAATGAATCGTCGTAAAATTACGTTTAATTTTATATATGATTCGTAAAAAATATATTTGAATCGAGAAAGATATAATTGTTTGATTATAATGGGAGGAAAGAGAAAATTAGGAGAGAGAATGTTTAGATTTAAGGATACAGAAGACCGATTATTCAAACTTAAAGGTTAAATTACTAAGATACTCTAATTACCTTATTTATTCAATAAATTTGAATTATCACAACCATTGGATTAACAAAATAAAGGATCCAAATTCTCTCTCATTTAGTATAGAAAAAGCTATTATTATATGATCACTACTATATATATATAAAAGCCTTTAAATCCCGATCTGAATCGATAAGTTAGTAGTGGAGTGTTTTATTTCAAGTGAAGAGTAATTCTATAAAGACAAAAAATGACCCAAAGGTGATGGTTCAATATTATGAACCCATGTTGTATAAATCATTAGAATCTACAATTAGTTAATAAAACCTAAACTTAAGCTCGAAATTGTATAAATCCATAAGACGTACATATATTATTTTAACTCTCGAATTCTTAATAATTATCCCAAACATATTACATAGTATTGTTCATTCAATCATCCACCATCCCTTTCTATAACATAGGCATACCATCTACGATCTCAAAAGGGACGTTCCCCGATATAATTCCCCGGCGGGAAATAATTACAAGTAACAAAAGTCCAGCCATCCCTGCAACGAGCCCTAGCACAGCCGACACGAGCTGAGCTCCTCCAGACAACCTGCGTATAATGCAAGCACGCATAGTCCCCTTCCACACAAGCATTCGATTTCACGTCGTACAAACCCTTCTCATCCATCCACATATGGACAGCCTCCTGGGCGCTCACGTCCCAGCTTCCGGCCGCCAGATTTTCACCGAATGCACTTTTCGAATGCACCATGTTACAATCTCTGGATCTTATCAATGCATAGGCCCGGGCGTACATGGCCAGCCTGTCGTCCCAAACCAAGGGTGGAACGCCCACCTCAGCCCGAGCCGCGTTGTGGGCGTTCAAGAATTCCTGGAGATCATTATCTGGATGGGGCCGCAGGCTTAGGGCCATTTTGAGGCAAACTAGGACAATGAGAACTCGTGACAAACCCATTGTCCGAAAGTGAATGAATATTTTTCATGTTTCTCTTTATAGATTTCCTGGAATGAAGGATTGTGTAGTAATGGATGGGGGAGAGAAAACGAGTTTAATAGACCATAAATATTTTTTTGAGAAGCAAAATAATCAACTATAAATATTGATTATATATTAAAAATATTTACTATTTATTTAATCATAGTTATTTATTTATTTATAAGATTTACACTATGCATAATATTAAATATTATTTTAAATAATAGATATTTAATTTTTAATAAAACATAAATAATATTTAATATATATTCTGCTCAACTCGTAGAATGCAAATTAGCTAGCTAATAAAAAAGAGTAAGTTAAGATGGCGTTTTTGTATATAAAAAAATAGATCCATAAGAATAGATCATGTCTATAAACTCCAGTTGAATTCTTTATTTTAATTCATCACAATTATGAAGACTATACATATGCGTTATAATTGTAAAATTTGTTCATATGTTCATTTTAGATTTAATGCTTAAACGGTCTAGATGTAGCTCATACATACTTGATCAATAAATTATTAGTTTTTTTAACATTATATATATATATATATATATATATATAGAGGGTAGTGATCAGGTGAGAAAAGGAGTTACTATGAGAAATAACAATAGATATCGCGCGTCCATCTCATCAAATCGACGAACAAGATTCATTCTCAACAAATTGAAATACGCGGTATTTTTGTCCCAATATCCTACAGTTTTAGCCTTTAAAGGCTAAAACTCTAAAAATACTCAAATACAAACAACAACCAGCATTTTTAAGCCCGGTTTACTTCATTTCTACATAAATACGAATTAAAAAAAAATTAAACATCACCTTCTTCAAAGCAGCAACACGAGCGTAGTCTCTATAAAACTCAATACCAACATCAACAGTTCTAAAAACTTTGCCCTTAAAATGCTTCATCTCATCAACACACTTTGGAATAAATGAACCTGTAAGATACAAAAATGCACAAAGTTAACACTAAAGATGCACAATATAATAGTAAAAATGAACGTCGATCTGAATAAAACAATTTTTTTTTAAACTATATTCATGCACAATTAACAAAGTCGAGACCGAACACGAATGCGAAATCCAGAAACAAAGAAAAAAATCTGATCGACAAAAGAAATATAAATCAAATTGAACAAAGAAGGAAGAAGAAATCAAATCGCGCGAAGAAAGGAATAAAAATCTAATGAGATACAATTTCAAAATTAAAAAAAAAAGTTAAAATTATAAAAATATCCTTAATTTTGCAAAACTGCAGGATAATCGAGGAAAACTGCACACGGAGTGAAATAGATCATGAGCGTTGAAATCATAAAATAAAGGCTGAGACTTATTCTCATTTCTCATACTAAAAACTATTCTCATATGATCACTACTCTATAAATATATATATAGAGTAGTGATCATATAAGAATAGCTTTTAGTATGAGAAATAAGAATTAATCTTAGCCTTTGATTTTGTGATTTCAACGCTCATTATCTATTTTA
>JAPKLW010006354.1:6688-17611 GCA_026898455.1 Plectranthus barbatus | reverse complement strand
CCAACCTTAGATTTCTATTCCCTTTTGTTTTGAAGTGGGAAATCGACAAACTAAGGGTTGATCAAGCTTACGACGGTCTAGAAATGCCAAGGAGGTATAAATCGAACCTCCCTCTAGCTATTTTATCGATTTAAGCATGTTATGATTTTTGCCCTAGTTGATAAATGTGATGATCTAGGCTTAATCTTGAGTTTATGAGTACGTATGCATGATTAGCATGTTATATTATGAGCCTAGAAACAATATATCGACCAAGGAATCGAGTTGTGTTGATTTTGGAGTATTTTTGGTATATTTGCCCTATAATGAAATATTGCGGTTAAATCTCGATTCCAACATGTTTTGATGGTTTAAATCATGTCTAGACTCGTTATACTTGTTAGAAAACCATTTGGTGTTGTTAGAAATCGATTGGACGAGCCCAGATAACCGTTTGAGCCAAAAATAAGAATTTCCGCCGGAAGGCATGCAGCCTCTGTTTCGGCCGATATAGACTCCATTTCGGTCAAAATGGCTATATCGGGCAAGATGAAGGCCACCTCGGTCGATATGGCTATATCGGTCGAGATGGACTTCATCCCGGTCGAGACGGCCGATTCCAATTCATTTCGGTCGATATGTGTTTCATCTCGGTCGATATGATCATATCGGTCGAGATGCACCTCATCTCGGTCGATATACTCATATCGGTCGAGATGTACTTCATTTCGGTCGATGCATCCATCTCGGTCGAGATGCACTCCATCTTGGACGAGACAGAGTGAAATTTCCCACATTTTGTTCTTTCTTCGACCGATTCGATTTATCTTTCATACCTTTCGATACCTTCATACCAATCAACTCTAATAACATTTCCTTAAATTCTAAATCCTTCATTCAATTAATTCAAATCTAAATTGATTTCTTTTGATATTCCTTGTATCAATCGACGAAGAGATGTTATCTCTTATAACCTCTTCGAAAATCCATTCAGTTCAAATCAACTTGAATTGCTTGACCGAACTCTTGTAACTCGAACTTCCTTGAAGCTTATTGTTAAATCAAACTTGTTAAACCTTAACTTTTGAAATCTTAATTGATCTTCATCTAAGATCAATAATCTCCTCGATTATTTCGTTGAAACAACTTGATGAGTTCTTATACTCTCAAGCAATGTACGATGATTCACAATGAAACTTCTTTCAATCTTAAACTCTTGAAAGTGCATAGTCACTTGACGAAGTCATTTGTTTCGATCAATCAAATTGAATTATTATTCATGTTCTTTGAATTAATGCTCGATGTTGAACCACGAGCTATTGAAGTAACGTTTGACTACCTTGTTCGTCAAACTAAATTGCCAAGTCATTCTTCCATATCCTTATCCGATGGCTCAAACTTGAGAAGTCCAAGATCGATTAAGAGTCTAGAATTAATTGATGAGTTAGATTTCAAATAATCTATTATCCCTTGAGGATTTACTCGTATTCCTTATGTAATAGGAAAGGGGAAGGAGAAGATCAATTGCTAGAACAACCAATCACGTAACCGCACCTACTCAATGTGGGCTTTCTTTTACCCCTATATAGTGGGCCAAATTAAAAACCTGAAAATGATGTTTTCTTTTCAAAAGCATATCAAGCATGAAATGAAATGTTTTGTTTTAAACTGCTTTGTCATTGCCTACTGTTTTGTGTTTGCTATCTGTCCTCTCAGTGGGGGAACCCCACTCAGAGAAGAACATCAAACGTATTCAATGTGGATGTTGACTCTGCGTATTGCGAGTCTTATCGATCGTACCCAGGTAGTGAAAGAGATACCTCGGGTTAGTGCACTATAATGCTGACATGTTAGGGGTCATGCCCTACTCGGACTAGCATCGTGACTGTGGTAGGTGGCCACCTCCCAGTCATATAATCATTTGCAGATAGTTTAACTAAGTAAAAAGGAGCATGCTCATTCATGAAATGTTTTGGTGCAATGGGAGGATTTAAAACTTAAAACCCCATGTGCGACCCGATTAAAAAGGCATGACAAACTTATATGTATGTATGTTTTCGGGCATGTGTTCACTAAGTACAATTTGTACTTAGCCCCTCGCATTATTTCTAAAATGCGCAGGTTAAAATAAGCTTTTGGGAGCAAGAGTACGAGGCAGCAGTCGAAGTGGAGCTCAAGATTCTTTTTGTAATAGTTAGATACTGAAGTATGTATCTTCATATACATACTTCATTGATAACTTTCCGCTGCTAAAACTCTTTATCTTTTGTTAGCCTTTTGATAACATACTATAAACTCTGATATTTGATTTACTCAAGAAGCTACGATCCCTTCTTGAGGAGGCACCCCTTTACTATCTTTTGCTTAACTTGGGAGAAGTATGACGGTTTCTTTCTTATCTGCTTGAACTCTTCTTATTGATTGGTATCCCAAGTGCAAGTCTCGTTCCCGATGTGCCTCAATTGTCTTATTTAAGTCTTGTTTATAAATCGGGGCATGACAAAGTGGTATCAGAGCGAGGTTTGAAAAATTTTCTTTTCACTCTGAAACGAGGTCCTCTTTGTTTCGAGGCCTCCACCTACTAAAAATAAGTCGGAAATGTCCTTACCAGCTCCAGCTCCTGCACTCGTACTCGGCGCCGCATCAAGAAAAAGAAATTTGCATAAATTATTGTATTAAAAGTTTAAGGCACAAGCCTTCATTTGAAATATGAAAGTTTTTATGCATACATTGTTGCACCCCTTCTTATCAAAGTTCATGAAGAGTTCCAATGCATAAATAGTTGCATTTCTAATTATCAAAGGTTTTTAGTGCATAAATTGTTGCATTTTCATGAAAGTTTTCCGATATGCATTACGAATGCTTTAATTATAAAGGCCTTATTAGAGAACTTAGATGCTTTTAGGGAGCATGTTTTAGTATAGACGTCTTTCGGGACTTAGAATAAGCATGTACTAAGATAGGATTCTTATGCGCCGTAGCCGAACATAGAAGTATTACCTTTATAATCGTGTTATTTTCGCTATATTAGTGTTTAAATTGCGCAACCGATCATTATTTTGCCTAAACTATCAACTCTTATGACTTCACCTATTCGCAGATGGCCCGACGGAAATTCTCCCATCGCAAGCCGTTACCTCGCAACGCCTCCAGAGAACGGCGAGTCAGCTACTTTAGGAGCTACCAGATCTGCCTTGGAGACTCCCTAAACCGCTTCCTGATGGATTTCTATAGGTTCTGGCTGGATGTCCACCCGCACGGGGTGACTAGGACTGAAGGACTACGCCGCCTAGCTGAGTTGATGCCCCCTCAGTGGCAACCATGGGTGCAGACTAACTTTGTGAATTATCTGGACGACTCCCCTGCAGACTGATCTGATTTAGAAGGGTTCATTTCCCTTATCTGGCGCCAGCACGCTACTTTCCAGAATCCACCTCAACCCCACGACACCGAAGCAGGATCTTCTATTGCTAGGAGTTTCACATCTGATAGCGAGCCAGAGGAAGACCCGGAAGAAGACTCCTCCTATGGTCCCAACGATGAAGAACTGGACGCCAGCCACTATCCCGCCTATCCCGATGAGGATGACTCCAACGACTCTCAGAATCCCGATTTGGATCGCCCTATACCGGCCACGTGGAGGCAGGAAATGCGGGACAGACTCGGAGACCAATACCTCGATCCCGAGGGAAACGAAGAAGAGTCCGACAAAGCTGAGGACGAGGAAGATGAGGAGGATCCAGAAGAGGATGAAGAGGAAGAAGAAGAAGAGGGTGATGAGGAAGGAGACGGTCAAGAGGCGGGAGACGAGCAGAACATAGCTGAGGAAGGAAATGACGGGCAAGTCCCGATGGCTAATAATTGGGTGGCAGATAACTGGCCACAGCAGTGGCAACAGGAATGGGGTGACGAACCCTGGAATGTTGATGAAGAAGAAGACCCTGAGGAACTTCCTACCACCCCTGAGATCATCGATTGCTCCGACGATGGTATGTTCAACTCATCGGACAATGATTATTGATTGCCAGCCTCGCTTGGACTATTAGATGCATATATGTGATAACTAACTATTGTAACTGTAGGATGTGTGATTGTTGGGTACCTTGTTGGACCCATTCCTAATTATTCGAATGAAATCGCTGTAATCGTAAGTAGGATGCCCCCCATGGGAGAAGACGAATATTGTAAACTTGGTAGCGGGGAGCCAATTTTCAAACGCAGCGACCCCAAATTTTCTAATGGAAATGCTACCGCCCACTTTCCGGGCATGTCGGATGTAATATCATGTTGTTATGTTGAATGCTTTCCATCTTAATATCACATCTTCTTGTCCGTGTAACAAATTGTGTAACATGGCCTAATGTCAAATATTGTAGGGAATACTGTCCCTTAAAAGACCGTTAACCCTACATTGTGGGATAACCTACCTTGTTAATTTGTATATGTCAATTGATGTTTATGATTGAAATCCCGAAGAGAAATCTTCTTTAACGCACTGTGCGCACCTCGGGAATGAATGCCCATTTAAAGATTATCTATTTTGCAGAATGCCGCTGATAAGCTCGTTTTTCTACTCACTTATCGCTTTGTTTTCCCTTTATTTTATGCATTTTAACTTGTTTTCTTGAATAAACTGAGCATGAGTATATATTAGAGGGTATTACGCTTGCCATGGTAAGATTTCGCAGGTTTTAGGCCAAATCCAATGGAGAACCCGTTCCGAAAGCAGCAGATGTTCAAAGAAACAGTCACTACTTCTTCCAACGATGGAATCTGAGCTAATGGAGCATGGCATTTGAAAGATCCTTGAATTAGCTTTCCAACGCAACTGGAATCGGATCAATCGGAGTTCGGATGCAAAAGTTATGGCCAAAACCGTGAGACTGCGCAGAAGGGTCGGAAGTGGCGGAAACGTCTCTGTTTCGACCGAAGTCAAATCCATCTCGGCCGGGCCGAATTTTTCATCTCGGCCGTGGCAAGATCCATCTCGGCCGAGACAGACTGTTTAGGCGAGATTTGGCGAGATTTTCAGATATTTTGGGCGAGAATTGCTTGGGGAACAAGATATACATCAATTTGGAAGCAATCAATCATACCTTCTGAAGATATCTCAACCCTACTTCTATATAAACTCATAATTAGTTCAGAATTCATACCCTTTTCTTAACCTCCAGCCTTCTTTTTAGTTTTTAGTTCTTTTGCCCCTTTACAGTTTTTACTCCTTTATTTTATGTTTTCTTTAGAATTCCTCTTTACTTTTTGTTGAACCTTTACTTTTCAATGCAATCTTTATTTTTCCCTGCAATGTTTACTTTCAATATGTTAGGCTAGAACCCTAAACAGGTTCTAGGGTTTCTCCATCTGTGATGCTTGTTTAGATTTATTTATTCAAACCCTTGGTTTAAACTCTTTGATTTTATTTCAAATCTATTTTCAATTGAAGGATCGAGAGATGAAAATTGGAATAGGTGTTAGTTATTGATTGAAGGACCGAAAGGTGAAAATCGATAATAGGAAGTGAGAGTTTGATACTTTTGAATTCTGTCTGACCAAGAAGATTTCAATTGTAGGATTAATCTGGATTTTTATGAAATTCATTAACTTTGTGTGTTTGAGACCGAGAGGAGATAACCACTAGTTAGTAATTTAGGATTTAATTGCCCGACCAAGGAATTAATTCCACATTAACAGATTTTCCACCAAAAATATCTTTTCTGGGTTTGAATATTTGTTTCTTGCATGTTGATCAGTTTGGTAGATTTCCCTAGAATCTGTGCTTTCTCATATTTGAATTCCATCCTTTTTATTTACTCCCTCCGTCCCGGGTCTCTTGAGACGTTTGACCCGGCACGGAGGTTAAGAAAAAGGGATTAGAAAAGTTAGTGGGGTTAGATTAGTAGGTTAATGATTAGGAGAGATAGTGGAGTATGAAAGATAATAGGGTAGGAGTAGAGTAGGTTTAGTGGATAATTAATTAATAAAAACTTTCCAAAATAGGAAACGTTGCAAGTGTTCTGGGACGGACCAAAAAGGAAAACGTTGCGACTGTCCTGGGACGGAGGGAGTAATTGTTTTGAAAACCCAAAACCCTTTTGAATTGATTTACCCAAACAAAAGTTTCAAAAACTATATCCAGTATATGATTTCCCTTCGTTGTACTATCCTTGTGGGATCGACCAACCACTGGGTTGTTTATAAATTTATTTGCCCTTTGCTATAATTTGTATGCAGATTTAGCATCGATCAGCCGCCTAGAGAAGCCCCAGCTAGAGGCCGAGGTCGAGGCTGAGGACGAGGACGAGGACGAGGCCGTGGAAGAAGCCAACCTCAAGTGAACCCAGATGGACCGAATCCGAACCAAGGCGAAGGCCCCCAACATGAACAAAATTGGGAGCACTATGATGAGGAGATGCAAGCACCTCCTGTTGAACCTAGAAAGATTGGGGAAATCTTTACCCGCCAGAATCCGCCACTACTAGATGGAACCGAAGATCCGCCAAAAGCTGAAACATGGATAAAATCCATGGAAAGGATCTTCCGGATACTTGATTGCACTGACCGAGAGAAAGTCCAGTGCATTTCCTTACAACTGACTGACGAAGCCTTACATTGGTGGGATACTCATATGAAGACGCTCACTCCTGAGCAAGAGGATGCCCTAACTTGGGATCAATTTAAGGCTGAATTCTACACCAAGTACATCCCTCTGACGTACCGAGTCCATAAACAGGCAGAATTTCACCGCCTAGTGCAAGGTGAAATGTCAGTTACAGAATATGACCGGATGTTCAACAGTCTGTCGAAGTATGCTCCGGACACAGTGAACACCGAACAGAAGAAGGCACTTCAGTTCATGTCTGGACTGAAAATAGACATCCAAGCTTCTCTTGCTTGCTTAACTGGGCTAGATTATACTGACGCACTGCAGCGAGCCTTGAACATCGAAGCAGCACTGAAGAATGGACTGCGAGCTGCTCTCTTGGCCAACAAACCCGAGCAACCCACTGGATCAGGAACAAAAAGGAAACAGGATGATGTTGCTCAGACCTCGGCAACTGGACAGAGGAGAAACTGGCAGGGCAGCCAAAATTTCCGCAACAATCAAGCTGAGAATCAGAGGAATTTCCAGAACCAATGGAACAACCGCCAGGGAAACTTTGCTGTCAGACGCTGCAACCGCTGTGGAGGAGATCATCCGGGAGAATGCGCTGCACTTCGTGCCAACTGCTACAACTGCGGGAAGATGGGACACTATTCGTCGCAATGTCGCCAGGGCAACAATCGCCAAGATTTTCGGAATCAGCGCCAAGGCAACCAAGGCAATACCCAACTACGAGCACTGCAAGGCCAGCAGAAACCTAAGAACAATCGCAACCGTGCTATTCAAGCCAAGCCGATTCAGCAGGTGTCTCAGCAGCCGCAACTGCAACAGCAGCCGCCGCAGCAGCAAAATCAACATCAGCCAGCTCAGCAGCCAGCACGTCAAGGAAGAGCCTACGCTCTCGAACAACCGAAGGAGAAGGAAGATCAGGGAAACCTGACAGGTATGGGAAAAGAAAACCAGTCACCGATTATTGTGCTTTTTGATACTGGCGCATCACATTCATTGGTGTCTGAAGACTGTGTCCAGAACCTGGGGCATAGTACCTAGACAACTAAGAACGATTTGTGTGTAATCACTCCGACCGGTGGATCAACTCTCTCGAACTTTTTCTGCCCGACCCTAGAAATCACTTTTGGAACATGTATTCTAAAAGCCAACGATTTGAATTGTAGGGTTTTTACGTGAATCGAATCACCAAAACCAAAACTGAACCGGATCGATCTATGGATATTGCTCACAATTAAATTCTCAAAACCCTAGCATGCTCCTATGAATTTAATTCAAGATTGTGGATCGAGAGATTTACCGTAAATCTGTAGTGTCTGTACCGATCTTTCGTGTTTGAATTCCAAAATCTAATTCAACCACGCAATTCGATTTAATCTGCGGAAACAGAAATTAGAACCCTAATTTCTTGATTAAATTCAAAAAACAGAAAGAGAAGAGAAGAGAAATCTGTTCTCCAGATCAGATCTTCAGGGTTGTGTCCCAATGCTGTTCAGATCTACTACTGGTGAGGACTCCGTAGATCTGTACTCTGAGCAGGACCAGAATCGAAGTTCTCCTCCTTGTTCACCAAAATCGGCGCCTCATCTCTCTCTTAGGTTTAGGGTTTTTCAACTGTCTTATGACTTATGAGAGAGAGCTGTCTATTTATAGACCTAGGGTTAGAAACCCTAATGGGCCATTTTGGGCTCAATTCAGCATATTTAATTGGGCCAGACCTGGGACCTAATCCAAATAATAAAGTGGGCCTATAAATTAATTAATTCCCATGTCCACAACCCAGGACACAATTAATTAATTAATATTAATTCTTTTTCACCACAGAATTAATACTGACCTACCCCTTTATTACCACGTTATGAGAACGGGCTGCATTAATTGAGAATCCCCATATTTAAGGTTACCAGACATTCATTAATTAATCGGAGCCTCTGATAAGCTCTAACTACAATTAATTAATATCTTATAATTCCTGAGTAGTACCACTCAAACCTTATCACTCGTGCCTGAACTTAATCAGCCTGCAGGACTTTGGCACGATGTATGTTATTGAGCTCCTCAGGGAATGTCCCCATCCTATTACTCGGATATGGTTACCTAAGTTCAGTCTCAGGCGGTACTACACGAACTGCTGTTACCCAAGATGCGGATATACGAGCACGTTACTCAGGCTCTCCACCATGGCAAGTCAAAGCAACAGTCAACCCGTGCAAACCCCTGAACCTTCGTTAGGGTTTGGACTCAATCAATATAACGAGATCTTTTATTCGCTGATGTCAGACAGACAAATATATCTCACTGCGGTCCATCAATACGCCACCTCTGCGTACCAGCATGTCAAGTAACCAAGACAGACTACTTATTCCGACAATGCCGCAGCCATCCGGACAGACGTATCCTCATACGCTGTCTCGGCTGTGATCATGTTTATGTCTCACTAGGTCAAGTGATCATACTGTCTTCTGCGATCTACAACACGCCGTATGATCGTCCCTATCGGTGAGACAAGAGGATACCATTGTTCATACATGTACAATTGTTAACAGATAGGAGAAATAAACCGTTGTACACTCATTGTAATAAATGCTTTCAGTATACAAAACCCATCATGAACGTCCTACAAATGAAAGATGTGGACGTAATTCTAGGAATGGACTGGTTGGAAGAAAACCATGCCAACATCCGATGCAAGGATAGGATTGTGTCTTTTGAACAAGCTGGAAGAGAACCAGTGTACTTGCATAGAGTTCGAAAAGGATCAAGGGTTCCCCTAATTTCCGCCATGCAAGCATACCGATTGGCCAGTATAAAGGATAGTCAAGCTTTCCTTGTGTATCTCAATGAGGATGCCAAGAAGGACATTACTGTCAAGGATGTAGATGTCGTAAGGGAATTCGAAGATGTTTTTCCCGATGAGCTACCTGGACTGCCGCCAGATAGGCAATTGGAGTTTGTTATTGACCTTGAACCAGGTGCAACTCCTATTTCAAAAGCTCCGTATAGAATGGCCCCCAAGGAACTGCAAGAGTTGAAGGTGCAATTGCAAGAATTGCTAGATTTGGGATTCATCCGACCCAGTGCATCGCCTTGGGGAGCGCCTGTTCTTTTTGTGAAAAAGAAAGATGGGTCTATGCGCATGTGCATCGATTACTGCGAACTGAACAAACTCACTTTAAAGAACAAGTATCCACTCCCAAGAATCGACGATCTCTTTGATCAACTTAAGGGAGCAAAGGTCTTTTCAAAGATTGACCTTAGGTCCGGATATCATCAGCTCAAGATCCGATCCACGGATATTCCTAAGACCGCATTCAGAACAAAATATGGCCGCTATGAGTTTGTAGTGATGCCTTTTGGATTGACAAATGCACCAGCAGTATTCATGGATCTTATGAATCGTGTGTTTCATCCATATCTAGATAATTTTATCCTAGTCTTCATAGACGACATCCTTGTCTACTCGAAGAGTGAAGAGAAACATCAAGAGCACTTGAGAACAGTCTTGAGAACCCTACAAAAGGAGAGAGACTGTATGCTAAGTTCAACAAATGTGAATTTTGGCTAAAAGAAGTGATGTTCCTAGGACACATTGTATTTGCTGAAGGAATTAAAGTGGACCCAGCAAAGATACAAGCTGTGAAGGAGTGGGAAGCTCCTAAAACCCCGAACAAAGTTCGAAGTTTTCTTGGACTAGCAGGATATTATCGCAGATTTATTGAGGGATTTTCCAAAATTGCCAGACCAATGACGCAACTTTTGAGGAAAGGAATTAAGTATACTTGGACTGAAGAGTGCGAAGCGAGTTTCCAACGCTTGAAAGAACTCTTAACCACTGCCCTAGTCTTGGCAGTACCAGAAGCAGATAAAGACTATGAGTTGTATATATAGTTGTCAAGTGGGCCGGCCCGAACCAGCCCGGCCCAGGCCCGAGGAGACCCACCATGTATGAGGCCCGGAACTATTCAAAAATATTATTGAAATGGGCTGGTCCGGTCCGGGCTTTTTAACTAAATTTTGGGCCCAGAACAGCCCCGGACCATTTTAAGGTGGGCTTGTCCGGGCCTGGGACGGGCCTGATGTGGGCCTGGGGTGGGCTTGGACTGGGTTGAATTTGAACAAAAGTAATGCAGATGTCGAAGCAAAAGTAAAAGGCAAAAAGTAGAAGATGCATTGCAGATGAAATAAATTTAGTATTAAATGCAAATGGAAAGTTGGGAAATGGTTGACAGCTCATGTCTCGTGAGCACACTCTATCACACGTAGCCTTCACTCCCATTTACTACATTTATTTTATTCTATTTCTTGCTACACATTTATATATATATATATATATA
>JAPKLW010006353.1:0-17614 GCA_026898455.1 Plectranthus barbatus | reverse complement strand
GTGTTTTATGATGTGATTAAATGCTGCGATTTTTATTATTAGTAATTTATTGAGTAATTATTTAAAATATATTAACTTGATACAAAAAAATAAGCAAATAAATAATCATTACTAACAATCAACATTTAATACATTAATTTACCTTAATTTGCATAATAATAGCTTAATTGTAATTGCATACCAAAAATATGCTATTTCCTTGTACGGTTATTTTATTTTGCATGCATTTTTAATTTCTATTAATAATTTATTAATTGTATTGGTTGTTTAAGTATCATATAAGTTTTCATTATTTTGTATAGTTATTTTTAGAAATATTTTATGAGCGGGAAAAGAATAGCTTTGAGGGGTTTTGCTTTTAAGAGTATATAGATTATAGATATCCGCAACAAGCATGCGAAAAGGCTAAAACAGTTACAAGCTAATTAATTTACATTAATGTCCTAACGGTTCTAGACTCTTCATATTTGGGCATTCAAAAAGTCTCTTGACTTCGACGTTTCAATAGACGGGTCCCTCGGCTTCCGCCCGTCGCTCGTTGTCGTCGAACTAAAGTCGTCGAATGGTTATATTCGAGGCCCAACAATCAGCATATCTGATGTCCATGGAAATGAGATTGAATTCAACCATGAGGGGAGTATTGTCTGAAGACGGGAGCAGCAGAGTCCTCTGTGATAGCTTCATCTCTTGTTTCAGCAATCAGCATTTGGCACACTTCTTCCATGCTTGGCCAACTATATGGATCACACTCCAAACATTTCGCAGCTACCCTCAACAAAAAACATCTCATCTCATCGTCATCGTCATCATCATCATCCATTCTTGCACCCTTCAATACAAGCGATATCTGTTCTAACATATCACCATCCACATCGAATGATCTAACAATCTCACTGTATCGTCTACCCGTCTTCAACTCAACAACCACCTTTCCAAAGCCATGGACATCCTCTTCCCAACTCGAATTTGCACGACTCAGAGCTATAGCCTTCCCGAAATCTGAGATTCTTGGGTTGAAATCTTCGTCCAGCATTATGCATTTTGAGGTGATCCCACGATGGACGATCCCATTTGCATGGAGCCACGCTATGCCTCTTGCTACACCTACAGCAATCTTGACCCTCAATGGCCATTCCATTACCTCCACATGAGAAAAGGTAATCGTGGAGAGCTCCATTAGGCATGAACTTGTAGATTAGAAACCTGTCGTTAGATTCCTGACAGAAGCCAAAAAGTGGGACCAAATTCCTGTGCCTCAATCTGCCTATGACGGTAATCTCCAACAAGAACTCATGCTCTGTGCTAGGGGAGGAGCTGCTGAGCCTCTTAACCGCCAGGCACCACCCATTTGTCAGCACTGCCTTGTACGTTATCCCCATCTCCGCCACTGCAACCACATTGCTTTCACTGAAGTTACCCGTTGCTTGCCTGAGCTCAACAAGACTCATTCTTGAAGCGAATCTCTCCAGCCTTGATATCTGTGGATATCATATCTTACAGAATCAGCACAAAATCAATGACAAGTAAAACACAAATATATATTACCGTGGTATCTTCTGCTCTTTGGTTTAAAACAGTCGATGTTGGCATCGGCTTTCTCCTGAGGAACTCGATCGCATACCCCGACAACGGCCTAAACCATCGGACAACCAGAAACAGAACAAACGAGAGGCACCAACCGGCCAAGAGACCATATTTGAATACATTCTGCTTGCAGCCATCACAACAGCCTGAAGGTAGAGGACCACCACAAAGGCCTGCATTGTATGCATAACTCTCACGCGGAAAATGCGCGCCGTGGAACCTGGGCACAGGGCCCTCCAGGAGATTATTAGCCACCGTGAAAGATTTCAAATGTCTCAGAGAGGCTAGTGATGGAGGAATCCTGCCAGTAAGAAAGTTGTTGTTGAGTTTCAAAGCTTCGAGATACCTGCAGTTTGCCAAGTCGGCAGGGATTTCAGCCGAGAAGTTGCAGTTGGAAAGATCCAGCACGTTGGCGGAGCCAATCAATGTGGATATATCGGCAGGGATGGATCCATAAAGAGGATTGTCCGAAAGGTCCAGACCCGTTAGCCCGGAGCAGCGGGCCACGCCTCGCGGAAATTCACCCACAAGGCCCATGCCGCCGAGTCTGAGTTTCCGGACACGAGAGGAGTTGGAACATTCAACGCCATGGAAGGAGCAGAAGAAATGAAGGGTGGAGTTATTAAAATCCCAGGTGGATAGACTTCGCTGCGGATCACGCAACGACTCCTTTATTGATCTCAAGCAGTCAATATCAGACGATGGTGCTACACTGCCAAACACGCTCGTCATCATCATTAGCAGCAGCAGAGCTTCCCCGCCGGACATTCTTGAAAGATTTCAGACAACAACCAATGACGTTCGAGGACATCATCATGCTGCCTAAAAAATCACAGTGTTAGATTTCATTTCTTGACTTGTGCTGTTGACCTCAATTACGTGTTTGCAATGACCCCTTCAGCCCTCCATTGTTGACTCGTATTTTCTTACCACTGCCCCTGCCTATTTTAGTTAGGTGAGGATTAAAGTAAGAAGCAACCTCCTCCTATCTCTGGGGTGGAATTTATCTGGGATTATATTATTTATTACTTTAATGGTTGCCTAATCGCTTTTTAATCCATACCCATAGCATCAAAATTCAACACCTTCCACCCTAATTTTGTTTAGGTGCTTACTCGTTGATCCTATTTTTATAATGGCTTTGTGTCACATGATATTTCTTGTATTATTTTTTGTCGTGTTAGATGATGCAAAGCAATTGAAAATGGAATAGTTAAAATTTTCATATCATTGTGTTTTACATGAATTTACAATATATATGCTGACTAACAAAATTGAATTTAATCCCTGTAGTATATATATATAGTAAAGAGAAATAAAAATAAAAGAACGTTAATTGACCATCTTGCCCTCCCATACCATTCTACTGCTCAATGGGAACCGAAGTTGCGTTCCGATCCCTCCTCAACACGTACCGGCCGAAAACCGATTCACCCGAACCGGATTCCTCAAGGCTCGCACTCCTCCGCATCGGGCCGCCATCTGCCGAGCCAGACCGTCCTCTCCTAAAAATCGATCCCAAATTGCCGAAAAACCTCCGCAAAACACCCCCCCTCCGCCGCTGTACCCACGGCCCCCACTCAATCCCCCTCGGCGCGCCGCCGTTGAGACTTAAACTCCCTTCCACTTCCGAATACACTGCAGGCATCTCCCCTTCTCCTCCCCCAACAAATCTCCCCACCGCAAAACCACCACCGGGCAAACGCCAAATTGAAAGCCCTACCGCCCCTGATTGACCGGAAGCGCCGTCCGGTTCGTCGACCGGCAGCTCGTGGCGGCAGACCGGGCACGAATTGTGGAGATTCAACCACGGGAATATGCAATCGGAATGATATATGTGCTTGCACGGCATCTCGCGCGCCTCGGAACCCAGCGTGAAGGCGTCCGTGCACACGGCGCAGTGCGCCTCGGCGTCCACGTGGCACGGCTGGATCTGAATGGCCGGCAGCGCCGCCACGGCGTGTTTGCTGGCCGGCGGATTCTCCGGTCTGGCCCACAGACTGAACCCGATCTGCGACAGGCGGTCCAGCATCACCTCGAATCCGGATCCGAGCAACGACTCTGACATAGCGGAGGGCAGCGGCCGGATCCCCGTCCCGGACCCGTCGTCATAGTAGAGCTCGTAGCTACGCCGCCCTCCGCCAGGCGGCGACTCCGTCTCCGAGTTGTTCCGGAGTACTATCAGAGGATTGAACGAGGTTCCGTTGCGGCGGCGGCGGCGCGGAGAAGCGAATCGACGAGGACGCTCCGGGGAGAAATCGGTTGGGTCCACCAGCTGAATGAACCCGCCGCTGCAGTGAGGGCAGACGACCGCGTCCTCGGAGGCGGCGGTGACGATTCTGGTGCACTGGTAGCACCAGTACGACGGCGATGGAGGTGAATCCATGTACCGGAGATGAACTAGATCCAGGCAACCGAGGAAGGTGAAGAATATTATTATTATTATTCGATATGGTTTGATTGGTTTGCGTTGTGGTGTGTGTTTGTGTTTGTGTGTGTGAGAAATACGTATATGCTTTTATACGTAAATGATGGTTGGGTGTGAGCTGTGAAGACAGAGAGAAACTGACGAAAGATGGGACATTAGCGAATTGTGTCCGAAACTATGAATATGGTAATAACTAATAAGCAGCAAATCCAAACGCGTCCTAACGCGGGATTTAACGGCTGTTATCTCTCCCTTCAATTTTTGGATTTTAGATATTTGTCAAGTCCTATAAAAGCTTCATGGAATCTAATTTCTTTTATTATGAATTATTATTATAATTATAGATTATGGATATACGTCGAGTCAAATATTTACTTGCTTTCATTTTATTAAATTCATTCATATTTGTACTAGATGTTTCGATTGAGTTATATATTTTTAATTGCTTGTTAGTTATATAGCACTATAAGTATTAAATAATCATTAATGGGTGAATCTTGCTTAAATTTAGTTTTAAAAAATAAAAATTATAATTATAATATAATCATACAATTTGACTCCCGTGACCTACTAAATTAATAAAAAAATATAACTCAAATTTGTAGCTGTTGAAATGGTGTTGGTGATCGGGTGTTATGGACTGGAGTTGCTGATGGAGTTTATTGGGTCCTGCTGGTTTTCTGCTGCTCTTGGCTTAGTCAAATAAAGCGTGTTGCTTTTCTTTACGTTTTTATCATGTTTCTTGCTACTCTTGTTTTGAGCCGTTGATCAAGTATCTTTGATCAACGGCTGTTATGCTTTAGACCGTTAGAGGTGTGAGGTTACACTATTTCATCGTCTTCTCTGTACGAAAACATTGAGATGAATGAATGATTGAATTAAGCAAAATTCTCTGATTCCCTTTTACCCATACTTGATTATGAATTTTATATACAATTTCAACATGGTATCTAGAGCCTAGGTTCAGTTCCGATTGTTCGACATGGTTAAATCCAGGAAAATAGCGTGGATCGAGCTGTTCCGCGATGAGCTGGGAGAGGAGTCGCAAGCTGGTGAGGACGGAGATCAGAAAGAAGAATCACCTACCAAGGATCAGAAATTGGTGTTTAAACAGACCCGCAGTCCGGTGGAAGATGTATTCTACATTAATCCAAACGATCATGCAAACATTCAGCTGGTTTCCTCACCACTCGTAGGAGACAACTACCACATATGGAGCAAGTCTATGCGCCGGGCTCTTGGAGCGAGGAATAAACTGGATTTTATATATGGTAACATACCCGAGCCCCCATCTGATTCTATGTATTTCAATCCCTGGCAGAACGCCGATTACATGGTTTTTCTTTGGATAATGAATTCTTTATCTAAAGAACTTGCAAGATCCTTTCAGTACATTGATACTTCAAAGTTGTTATGGGATGAAATTAAACAACGATTTGATCGAAGTAATGGGCCTAAATTATTTCAACTTGAAAAGGAGTTGGTTAGATGTTGCCAAGGAAGCCAATCTGTCTTGGGTTATTTTAATTCGTTGAATGCCATTTGGGATGAAATGAATGTTTTGGAACCTTTGCCTATTTGTTCTTGTGTTGTCTGCAAATGTGGTGCTGTAGATGATAATAGAAAAATCAATGAAAGAAAGAAGGTGATGCAGTTTCTACTGGGACTCAATGATAGTTTTGAGACAGTGAGGAGCCAAATACTCATGATCGATCCATTACCTAATGTTAATCGAGCATATTCTCTGGTTCTTCAAGATGAGGATCAAAGGAAGGTGTCTACTCAATCAGTTCCCTTTGGAGACAATGCTATGTATGTTGGAAATCCTATGAACAGAGGAGGAAACAAGTTTGCTAGAATTGGGAATGCTGGAAGTAGCAGCACCACATTCAAGCCTGGAAGTAGCAGTACCACATTCAAGCCTAGAATGTCTAAAGAGGAGAGGAGGAAGTTGAAGTGTACACATTGTGGTGAGAATGGACATGAGGCCAGCGAATGCTTTAAATTACATGGCATTCCAGACTGGTTTAAAAGGTTGAGAGAGCAGAGAAAGGAGCAAATTATGAATGTTACTGCAGGAGAAATTCCTATGGTATTTCAGGAGAAACGGGATAGAGAAATGAGTCATGCCATCAGGGAAGAAGTTGAAAAATGTTTACAGAAATATAGGTCCAATTCTGCTGTGAATGATAAGGAAGAAAACATTAATATGATCAGAACTCCCTTCGACGCACTTGATGGGCACTATGCTTTTGGTATTTCTGACATGGCTAGCCAAACAGAATGGATTTTGGATTCCGGCGCGAGCATACACATTTGCTCTAATGCTAAACTTATGTTTTCAATCAAGAAACTCAACAATCCTCATAAAGTTTTTCTACCTACTGGAGCCGTTGCTTGGATAAAGTACATTGGCAAAGTCAAGCTTACTCCAGAGATAATTCTTGACAGAGTTCTTTTTGCTCCTGAGTTTACTCACAATCTTATATCTGTTTCACAAATGACTTGCGAGCTGAAAGTTAGGTGTAATTTCAGTGATACTCACTGCCTAATTCAGAATTTGACAGGTGATCATATCTTTGGAATGGCAAAAGCTGTGGGAAAGCTATATTTATTCCAAGGTTCACAAGATGATTATGTGAATAATGTTAAGAGTTTTACAGCTGTGGATTGGCACCGAATTCTTGGACATGCATCTTTAACAACAATGTTGCATATACCAGGAATCAAGACCTTTTGTGACAAGAAAATGCAGGAAACTATTTTGGCTTGTGAGGTTTGCCATAAAGCCAGGCAATGTAGGGAACCCTTCCCAATCAGTCAGCATCGATCTGAGACCCTCTTTGAACTCATTCATGTGGATTTGTGGGGTCCATACAGTGGTGAATCTATCACGGGGTCCTCTTATATTTTGACTATTGTTGAAGATTACAGCAGAAATACTTGGACTTTTCTGCTATCTTCAAAACAGCAGGTTTGTGGAATAATAAGAGATTTCATCTCTATGGTCCTTACTCAGTTCGCCACTACAATAAAGATTATGAGGTCTGATAACGGATCTGAGTTCGTGAATAACAGCATGAAAAGCATGCTAGCTGAGAAAGGGATCATCCATCAAAAGAGCTGCATTTATACACCACAGCAGAATGGCTTAGTGGAAAGGAAACATAGAACTCTTCTCCAAGTTGCCAGAGCTATGATGTTTCAGGGATCTATGCCTCAGAAATTTTGGCCCTATTCTATCTTGTATGCTACTTGGATCATTAATAGATTACCTAGCTCAGTTTTAAAATGGTGCTCACCTTATTCTTTGCTGCACAGGAAAGAGGTGAACTATGAGCATTTCAGGCCATTTGGCTGCCTTAGCTATGCTGTGGATAACTCTCCAGGAAGAGGGAAATTTGACAGCAGATCACATACGTGTGTTTTTCTTGGTATGGCTCCTGAACACAAAGGCTACATCCTCTTTGATGTTACAAATGAAAAAATTATTTTTTCTCGAGATGTTCAGTCTTTCCATACTATATTTCCTTATGAAAATGATAAGGAGAAATCTATCTTGGAACCTCTTGATAATGGTTCTACGAGTCTCCCCTCTCATATCATTCATGATGATCGATCTTATGACTATGCTTCTGATTACATGCCTGCCAATGTTCTTTCTAATGATGCCATCTCCAGCTCACCTTCTGAACATACTACTCCTATTGCAGCTTCACATTCTTCTGATCACCCTAAAGAGACAGATGTGCTGCACCACACTCCTTGTGTGGCTCTTGACAGAGGTAAGAGGAATCCTCATCCACCATCTTGGTTAAATGATTTTGTGGCTCTTTGTGTGGACAAATTGCCTGGTACTATAACATCACCTTTACCGACAGGATCACCTCCTACCTTCCCATACATCACTTCACCATCACTTACTCCGACATTTGTAGCATATTTGGTGCATGTTACAAGCTTAAGAGAACCATCTTCTTACAAAGAAGCCTGTGGCTATATAGAATGGGTACATGCAATGAATGATGAGTTGGACGCCCTTGAACGAAATGGTACTTGGAAAGTGGTGGATTTGCCACAGGGAAGGAATGTTATCGGTTCCAAATGGGTATACAAAGTCAAACTGAACTCAGATGGAACTGTGGAAAGATTTAAATCCCGTTTAGTAGCCAAAGGATTTAAGCAAGAGTATGGGATTGACTATGAGGAGGTATTCTCACCAGTTGCTAAGCTAGTAACTGTGAGAATGCTACTTGCTCTTGCTGCTTCTAAAGGGTGGTCTGTTCACCAAGTCGACATTAACAATGCCTTCTTGCATGGTTATATTTCTGAAGAGATTTTTATGGATCCACCTGAGGGATTTCACAAAGCTAAGAAAGGACAGGTTTGCAAGCTTGTCAAAAGCTTGTATGGTTTAAAGCAGGCATCAAGAGAGTGGAATATGGAATTTTGTAGGGCCCTATCTAGTTATGGTTTTACACAATCTCCTCATGATCACTGCCTATTTACTAAGGGCAGAGAAGATGGCTTTATTGCACTGCTGGTTTATGTAGATGACATTTTAATATTGAGTCCCAATGACCATCTTATTGTTGAATTGAAAGAGTATCTTGATGCCAAGTTCACCATAAAAGATCTAGGAGTGGCACGATATTTTCTTGGGATGGAAATTGCAAGAGGGGCTGAAGGCATGTTTCTTTGTCAACGAAAATATGTTTTAGACATCCTTGATCATCTTGGTTTACTTGCTTGTAAACCCACTGCTACTCCATTTCCACTAGGACTGAAGTTGGTTGCAGATGTCACCAAGCTTCTCCCTGAGCCAGACAAATATAGGCGATTGGTTGGTCAATTGCTCTATCTCAACTTGACACGCCCAGACTTGAGCTTTGCAACTCAGCAGCTCAGCCAATTTGTTGGCTCTCCATCATCTGAGCATTGGGATGCTGCTATTCATGTCTTACGCTATCTCAAAGGTACCCCTTCTTTTGGAATTTTTTATGCTGCCAACACACCTCTTACTGTTACTGGATTCTCTGATGCTGATTGGGGGACTTGCCCTGATACTCGCAAGTCTATTACTGGATATTGTGTTATGTTGGGATCTAGCATTGTGTCATGGAAATGCAAGAAACAAACGACTGTATCTCTTTCTAGTGCGGAGGCGGAATATCGTTCCCTAAGTGCTTGCGGCAAAGAGTTGCAGTGGATATCTTATTTGCTGAATGATCTACATGTGCCTATCTCTCTTCCCATTATTGTGTTCTGCGACAATGTTGCAGCTATCCAGATTACCAGAAATCAGGTGTTCCACGAACGAACCAAACATATTGAGCTAGATTGCCATCATATACGGGAGTTATACAAGGCTGGATTTCTTCTACCCACACACATTCCTACAGGTTCACAACTTGCAGATGCTTTCACCAAGATTCTTTGCAGTCCTCGTTTTTGCTCTCTTTTATGCAAGATGGGCATGGTGGATCTCCACCGCATCCATCTTGAGGGGGGGTGTTGAAATGGTGTTGGTGATCGGGTGTTATGGACTGGAGTTGCTGATGGAGTTTATTGGGTCCTGCTGGTTTTCTGCTGCTCTTGGCTTAGTCAAATAAAGCGTGTTGCTTTTCTTTACGTTTTTATCATGTTTCTTGCTACTCTTGTTTTGAGCCGTTGATCAAGTATCTTTGATCAACGGCTGTTATGCTTTAGACCGTTAGAGGTGTGAGGTTACACTATTTCATCGTCTTCTCTGTACGAAAACATTGAGATGAATGAATGATTGAATTAAGCAAAATTCTCTGATTCCCTTTTACCCATACTTGATTATGAATTTTATATACAATTTCAACAGTAGCCTCCATTTCCATTTACATTAAATAAAAATCAAAACTCAAAAATAAATCCATAGATAAATTTAGGATTATAATTTATCTTACTAACAAATTTACACCCTAATCTTTGAAAATTAAAATGTCAATTTAGGAGGTATTTTTATGAAGACAACCAAGCTTGAAGATTTATAAATTTAAAGCCCTCAAATCTCATAGTTTCGAATCAAGATGAAAAAAGGTTGTTTATGAAAAAAGGTTGTTTATGAATTCAGACCCATCATGTCCCTTCAATGTTTTAGATTTACAATCATTAGGCTACACTTGAAATTCAAGTAAATTGGGAAAAGGAAAAATAGCAATAAAACAAGGAAAGTGTATATTATTTGGAAAAGAGAGAGAGAAACACATAACTATAAATACGCTATAGCTCGAGATAAAAAACAAAATACGCTATTGCTACAACAAATATTAGAAGAAGACTTATGAAAAATTGCACGCAATAACACGTGGAGTTGTGAGATTTGAGAGCTTCAAATATTGTCTAAGACAAAACAAAAATTGTTAAGAACAAATAGTTGTTAGTTTTCTAAAACCAAAACTATTCAAGGTTTGTCTTCATAGTTACGCCAGTAAATTGACATTTTAATTTTGTAAAGCCGTCGGGGTTTCGATTTTTATTTCACGAATATGGAGACATGCTATAAATTTGAGTTTGAAATTTTTTATTTTAATTAAAATTAGATAATTTATACCGCGCGATGCGCGAATAAAATGTATGATTTCTTATTTTATAATATTAAAATATAATCAACAAACTTATATATTTTAGCATTTTCAACTATTTCTTTTACATATATTTAATTGTATTCATTATTTTTATGTTTAATATATTACAAAAATAACTTATTTTTTATATTATACGTCAAATTATTACTATAAATTAATTAAAATAAATTCACACAAAGTTTGTGAGTTTTGATTTAAATATGATCCCATAAAAGATATTATATTGATATTATTATTTATTATGTATCTATGTTATAATAAAACAAATAATACATAAAATAAAAATTGATTCATAAATTTTGGCGGGAACGATTAATTGTCCACTATTCTCTTTTAATATAGTATATATAGATTTTAAATTGAAGGTGTTAATGTTACGATTTAGAGAAGGATACAGCCGAGTATATCTCAACCATGCATGTCGCATTTGCATGCATGCGTATATATTGAGTAGATTTGTATAGCATATTTTTCGGTTGATTCACCCTAGAATATCTAGGTTACAGCTCTTGTATTTTTCGTCCTATTTAAGCAGCATCAATTTGACTGCTGCGTGATACAATAATGAAAATACAGTTTTGAGTTTTATCATGGTACCAGAGCAGTACTCGTATCCTGAAATCTAAGCTTCCGCACACTCACCATGACTGCCAAGGTTGACGACAAGATTGGCGTCATGAACGACGTTATGTCACCTTACTACATAAGCCCGTCAGATGATCCGAGTCACGTCTACGTAACGGACGTACTCAACAACAAGAATTATGGAGATTGGCTCGAAGAAATGGGAAATTATTTGTTGGAGAAAAACAAATACGGATTCGTAGATGGCTCGATACCGATACCGGACGATAAATCTGGAGACGTTCTACTCTGGAAACGGTGCAATGCTATGGTGAAGGGCTGACTAATTGTCGCAATGGACAAGGAGATCAGGAACAGCGTGAAACACACCAAGACGGCTGCCAAAATTTGGAAGGATCTTGGAGAAAGATTCAGGAAGAAGAGCGCGCCCAAGGCATATGAACTGAAGAGGACTCTTACTCTCACCCGACAAGAAAAATTATATGTCTCGACGTACTACACGAAATTGAAAGCAATATGGGACGAGATAGACGCAGTATCTGCTACTCCCAAATGCACCTGCGGACTGTGCGCTTGCAATATGGCTAAACTCATAAAAGAAAAGGTGGAGAGGGAACAAATATATGAGTTCCTTATGGGACTTGAAGACACCTACAACACCATAAGGAGACAAGGCCTCAGCATGATGCCTTTACCGAGTCTTGGCGTCGCGTATCACCTTGTTGCAGAGGACGAGAGACAATGCTTCACCACTAACTCTAGGAATCCCACGGTCGATGGTGCGGCCTTCCAGGTTCAGAGACATGTCGGAGGCGCAGATCAACGTCAACGTGAAGGGGGGAGAGACAAGACGCCACCACAGTGTGGGAACTGTGGAAAATTATGGCACACTATCAATCTCTGCTACGAGATTGTTGGATATCCGGAAAACAGAAAAGCGAGAGGAAAGAAAGATGGAGCAAAGTACATGAAAAGGTCGTCGCAACCATATAAAGTTGCGCATGTTGAGACTGCGACAAACCACGAGACAAATGCTGTGCAAAACGTCACAATGGAGCAACTGACTCAGATCAGGGATTTTCTGAATCATGAGGGGTCTGGAGGATCATCCAAGCCATCGGTTAACATGGCAGGTGAGTGTACGATTGTTTCATCTTGGATCATAGACACAGAGGCTACTGAGCACATTTGTTGTGAGGAGTCGTTGTTTGAGAAATTGAACAGGAGATTTAATAACACACCTGTGAAAGTACCCAATGGGGAGTACGTGGATGTAGTAGTTGTTGGAGATATTAAGTTGTCGGGCGGGTTGAAGTTGCAGAAAGTTCTTTGTGTTCCTAGTTTCCAGTGCAACTTGATCTCGGCAAGCAGGCTTGCTAGGGATATGAACTGCAGGCTAACCTTTTATGCTAATTATTGTGTTGTACAGGACTTAGCATCCAAGAGCCAGATTGGAGTGGCTAAGCAGCAAGGAGGGCTGTACCACTTGGAGTCGGTCGTCAATGCTAGATGTGCCTTTGGCGTCACCATCAACGGAGAGACATGGCATAGGCGGCTGGGACACGCATCAAAGGTGAAGCTCCAAGGGTTGTGTGAGATGTCCGATGTAGTTTGTGGTCCTTATATGCGAGCTAAGCAAACTAGGTTACCTTTTCCTTCCAGTACAATAAGAACTAGCAATTGTTTCGAGTTGATTCATTGTAACATTTGGGGTGCTTATAAGACTCCGTCTCTTTTCTGGTGCTTATTATTTCCTCACTATAATTGATGATATCAGTAGAGGGTTGTGGATTTATCTCATGAAATTCAAATCAGAAGTAGGGAAGTACATCAAATTATTTTGCAACATGGTGAAGACACAGTTTGGAAAGAATGTTAAACGGATTAGAACGGACAACAACGGGGAATTTCAATCTACCGAGATGATGAATTATTACTTAGAAAGAGGAATTATTCTGGAAACCTCGTGTGTGTATACACCACAACAAAACAGAGTGGTTGAGTGAAGGCACAGATATATACTCGAGATCGCTAGAGCTTTGAGGTTTCAAGCGAGTCTTCCAGTTGACTTTTGGGGAGAATGCGTGTTAACAGCAGCTTACCTCATAAATCAGTTACCCTCGAAGATTTTACAGGGAAAGACACCGTATGAAATAATATTTGGGAGGTCACCAGAATACGATCATCTTCGAGTGTTTGGATGCATGGTTTACAGCAAGAACACAAATAAAGTTCACGACAAACTAGCAGAGAGAAGTAGGGCCTGCATATTCATTGGGTATCCTTTTGGGCAGAAAGGATACAAGGTTTTTGATCTCATAAGTAAGAAGGCCTACGTCTTGCGGGATGTTAAGTTCGTTGAAAACGTCTTCCCTTATGCAGATTGCAAAAGAAACACAACCATGCGCTGCACTAACTCACCCGCTCCGCATAAAGATGATGAGCTCTTGCATGAGGTTCAACCGGCCATTGAGGAAGAAATCGGTGATACACATGTAAGCACTGCAGTGAATGAGAGCGCCGTTGATCCAGGAAATATTCGCATGAGCGAAAGAATTAGGAGATTACCAGTTCGCCTACAAGATTATGAGGCGGACTTACCTGGGTTTTTAGTGGTTGACCGTACAGCTAATACAAACGATGAAGCTACGATGGTTCATCCAATCGCGAATTATGTGAGCTACAACAAATTTTTGGCTGCTCACAAATGCTATCTTGCCGCTTTAGATGCAAAGGTAGAACCGACTTGTTTCACTCAAGCAGCAAAAAGGCATGAATGGAGAGAGGCTATGCAACGAGAAATTGATGCGCTGGAATCAAACAACATGTGGGAGTTGGTCGACTTACCCGAAGGAAAGAAGGCTGTCGACTCGCAGTGGGTATACAACATAAAATACAAGCCGACTGGAGAAATAGAGAGATACAAAGCGCGACTTGTGGCAAAGGGATTAACGCAGGTACCGGGGGTCGATTTCCATGAGATCTTCGCTCTTGTGGCCAAACTCGTCACAATGCGATGCCTTCTCGCCATCGGGGTTAAAAGGAATTGGATAATCCACCAATTAGACGTAAACAACGCCTTCTTGCATGGGGACTTACACGAGGACGTCTACATGAAAATCCCGCAGGGATATGCAAAGGAAAATGATAGTCGAGTTTGCAAGCTACGAAAGTCCTTATATGGACTACGCCAGGCATCGCAAAATTGGTATCAAAAGTTTACTAGGACCCTTTTGAACGTTGGGTTCTGACAGTCTAATGCCAATCGCTCCCTGTTCATATTTCGGAAGGATCACGCCTTTGTGGCTGCACTTATTTATGTGGACGATGTTATTATTACTGGGAATGACGAGGAGAAGATACAAGAAGTCAAGAGTGTACTTGATTGTGAGTTTAGCATCAAAGATTTGGGACCTCTGAAATATTTCCTTGGTATAGAGGTCGCGAGATCGAGCAGCGGCATGGTGCTCACACATCGGAAATACTCGCTGGACATTTCGCGAGATAGTGGAATGGAGGGTTGCCGACCAAGTTGTACGCCAATGGAACAAAATATCAAGTTAGACGACGATGATGATAGCCCTTTGGTGGATGTGCAGGCGTATCAACGGTTAATTGGAAGGTTATTATATCTCACAGTCACACGGCCAGACATACAGTATGCGACTAATGTTCTCAGCCAATTTCTATCCAAGCCGCGACAGGTGCATCATGAAGCAGCACTGCGGGTCGTTCGCTACATCAAAGGCACGGGTGGACAAGGAATTTTCTTACCAGCTGATGGGAATCTTAAACTCATCGCGTTTTGTGATTCAGATTGGGGAGGATGCACCATGATGCGTCGATCCCGCAGCGGGTATATAATTCAACTTGGGGGTGTGCCCGTATCATGGCGAACAAAGAAGCAGACGGTTGTATCCCGATCATCAACAGAAGCAGAATACCGAGCCATGGTGAGCACAGTCAGTGAGGTTCTCTGGCTGCGTTGGCTACTTAGCGATTTAGGCGTTCAACAATTTGGACCTACGAAGGTGTACTGTGACAATCAGGCCGCAAGACACATAGCTCGCAATCCGGTTTTTCACGAGCAAACGAAACACATTGAGATGGACTGCCATTTTGTGCGTGAATGTGTTGAATCCAAGGAGATTGAACCATGTGAAATCGACACCACCGAGCAGGTCGCTGACATGTTCACAAAGGCACTCGGCTCCGATCAACTCAGACATCTTAGTTGCAAGTTGGGGGTTCTCGACCTTCACCTGCCAACTTGAGGGGGGTGTTACGATTTAGAGAAGGATACGACCGAGTATATCTCAACCATGCATGTCGCATATCTTTGCATGCATGCGTATATATTGAGTAGATTTGTATAGCATATTTTTCGGTTGATTCACCCTAAAATATCTAGGTTACAACTCTTGTATTTTTCGTCCTATTTAAGCAACATCAATTCGACTGCTACGTGATACAATAATGAAAATACAGTTTTGAGTTTTATCAGTTAAGGGTCAAATTATATTATAATTAAAAATTTATTTATTGTGGGGGTTGTGTTTAGAAAAATATAATTATGTTTAGGATCACCATAATTAATAGCAATTTTCCTTACCATGATTCAATTAAACAAAATATTAAGGATTTGAATTACAACTAATAAATTTCTTTTTACCTACGTTAAGCTAGCAAGAACATTAGAATTAATTCTCAAACTCTCATTTAAGGTCAAATTATTAAATAATATATTTCGAATATAGATTTATTTTCATTCCAATTTACCATGGCATAAGTCAATACATAGAATATATACAATATGATTTTTGCCATTACATTACATAATTTTGTAAAGAAATTACAGAGTCAAAGCAACAACCATGAAAAGGCGAAAGTAACGGCGTTAGGTATTTTTCGTGCAAAGTGGACCGGTCAGGATTTTCGAAACAATATAATTGCAAGTTGAATATTGTGACGATAATTAGTGGAAATAAATTAAAGAGTGGGGGAAAATAAAAATAGTTATGGAATGCAGTCAAAGATCGCCGTGGAGAGAAAGCCGGCTGAGCTGGCATTTCATATCGCGTAGGAAGATTCGCAGCAACGCCGAGTTTTATGGATTTTATATCGGCGATTACTTCCACTGGGAATTACGCGTGATGATGGGTGTCTCCATGCCCATTTTTGTCATTTCGCATCAAATTTCTCATATCTCTAACCTCAACTTCATCATAAATGTTTCTTACCTTATTTACTTATCGAATCATTTTCTATTGGTGTAAATCAAATGTACGTTAATTGATTAATTGATATTTATTGGTTTAAGCCAAAGTCTCGTGTGTGACATACATTTATGAAATATTTGAGTGTATTTTGAAAGAAAAATAAATAATGTATTTTATGTATAAGTATTTTAATTGGAATGTGCAATGTCTCACCAAAATAATTATTAATTTCGAGTTAAATTATATCTTAATAACTTTAAAACATGTTTCCAGTATTGAAAAAAAGCTTTTGATAATGCAACTATTGCACTAATCGTGTTTTGCTGATTTATCATTTAGGTCTTATATATTAAGTGCAAAATGATTTGGGGTTTTTTTTTATGGAATTGGTAGATTGTTCTTAATTATATTCACTATAAATTGGATTTAGATTGCTCATGCTTAATTAATTATAAATTGGTTAATATATGATAATTGAATTACAAGAAATTATTGAATTTGAACTCTGCGCAAATATATAGTCATTTATATGAGTATTCATTTAATCTTGAATTTCCGATGTCAAAATTTATTGTTTCTGTTATGATTTCAGGTCACTACCGCCGAAACAACACCCCTAATTACCGCCGAGTCCCGAGGACCTCTCTGACTGAGAGTCCTTTCCACCGGAGTGACGCGCAGCAACTCTGATCAGCTTCTTGACGGCGACGATCAGCAGCAACAGGAAGGCTGCGCTCCAGCTTCAGATGAACCACGAATGAAGATGAGCGCCAATGGAGGACTGCAGATGTGCGATGCCGACTCAGCCATATCCGACGGGACAGTATGGCTCAGAACTCACCTGAGGAACCCCCCTGCCGTACACCCAAGCCACAGAGAAGACGAAGGTGGCCAGCCCTATGAGATCTACCCACCCACAACGAGGAGCTCACGCTGACAGAGAGAGACACCACCAAGAAAGGAAAGATCTCGCCGGAATACGCTCACAGAAAACTCACAGAATAGAGAGAAGGGAGAGCGATGAGATTAGAGAGAGAGAGAGAGAGGGTTTGCGGCGCACACTACGATCAGAGAGGATGAATGAGTTGTTGTTCAATTTAGGGTTAAGGGTTTGTATATATATTCGGGCCGAAAGAATAAAGGAATAGTTGGGCCGTTATAACAAACCCAAACTGAAATAA
>JAPKLW010006352.1:0-17618 GCA_026898455.1 Plectranthus barbatus | reverse complement strand
TCATCTCAATGTTGATCCTATCAATACATTGAGATGTACCGGTCACACAGAGAAGTCAAGATAAACCACTTATGGACTTGTGTGCTGCAGCCTAAACCGACATCCAAACCAGAAACTGTCTCAACTGTGATAACTGTTTATATCTCGCTAGGTCGAACGATCTATATGATCTTCTATGATCTCTTACACACCGTATGATCTCCCTATCGACGAGATAACCGGATGTGTTTGTTCGCATCGTATGATTGTTAATTCAGATAAGAGTTGTTTATTGCAAGTCATTAATGATTACCAGTAGTTGTTACAAATATACCAATCATAATGCTTTTATGTATACAATTCCAACAATCTCCCACTTATACTCAAAGAATTATACCATAACTTTCCAGAGTATAACATGTGTCTATTCTAATCTAGCTATTACATTTGGTCACCAGGTGGCCGACATCTACCTCAGCCCTAGGCTATGAAAGTTACCTTCGTATGCCGTCTGATGTAAGCCCTTTGTAAATGGATCTGCTAGATTATCCTTAATGTTTATCTTATCTATTAGCACATTTCTAGTATGATGTGGTACTTTCTCTCTATGTGTTTACACGCCTTTTGAGTTCTTGGTTCCTTAAAGTTTGCTACTACACCAGCATTATCACAATATACCGTGATAGTCTTGGACAAACTCAGAACAATATTTAACTCTTGGAGGTAGTTCCAGAGCCATATTGCTTCTATAGAAGCCTCTGAAGCTGCCACATACTCAGCTTCCATGGTGGAGTCCTCCATGATACAGCTCCACATACTCATTCTGTCTCGCACTCCTCCATGATACAGCTCCACCTCCCAAGGTGAACTCATAGCCCGAGGTCGATCTCTTCTCATCCTGATCCGCCTACAAAACCGAATCCTTTCTTAGCATTTTGCATGCTAAAACGGGCAATCACAGTATCAATATAAGCGGCCTGAGACAAGCTTAAGATCCTCTTCTTGCGATCACGCAATACTTTAATCCCAAGGATGTATCCAGTGACTCCTAGGTCCTTCATTTGAAACTGTTCGGATAACCATCTCTTTATGTCTGACAACACCTTCACATTGTTGCCGAATAGAAGAATGTCATCTACATAAAGTGCAAGGAATACCACGTTTCCGCTGACGTATAATCGGTACACACAACTTTCGGTTTTGCACTATGAAAATCCATAGGATTTAATCACACCATCGAGACATTTGTTCCATGACCGTGAAGCTTGTTTAAGTCCATACAAGGACTTCCTTAGCTTCAAGACAAGATGCTCTTCACCATTCTTCACATAACCCTCTGGCTGCTGCATATAGATGTCACGACCTTCCTCAAGTTACCCGTTTAAAAACTAGGTTTTGACATCCATCTGCCAGATCTCTAGGTTCTTATGTGCTGCTATGGATAGAAGAATTCGAATGGATTTGAGCATGGCTACCGGTGAAAAGGTCTCGTCATAGTCAATGCTCTCCTTTTGACTATAACCCTTCGCCACCAACCTGGCTTTAAAAGCCGTTATTTCTCCTTTCAAACCTTTCTTCCTTTTCTATACCCATTTGCAACCTATGACCCGAAAGCCATCTGGTAGCGTAGACTTCTGGTATACGTCCATAGAGGTAATTGATTCAATTTCTGAATCCATGGCTTTATGCCATCTTTCCGTATTTTTGTTATTTACTGCTTTGTCGTATGTCCATGGGTCGGTATCATCTAGTCCGTCTTCCAAGATCAAGTCTGAAGACTCTCCCACGAACATATACCACTCGGGTTGGTGAGGTACCCTCCCACTACGATGGAGCACTGGTACTGCGTCAGCAGTTGGTGCAGTTACTTGTGGATCAAATCCTTGCACTGGCGACCGTGCAATTGGTTCCATACTTTCGAGAGGTACACTCAATTTGCCACGGGGTTTTCCCAATGGAAGTGCATCATCGTCTCCAATATCTTGGAGAATGATATCACTTTTGGATTTGTGGTTTTTCACAAACTCGTCCTCCAAGAATCTTGCGTTGGTGCTAACAACGATCTTCTGATCCTCAGGACAGTAGAAATAACCACATTTCGTTTGTCTGGGGTATCCCACAAACAGCATTAGCTTGGACCTACCTTCTAACTTATCAGGTTCCTTCGACAAAACATATGTCAGACAACCCCACACTCTTTTCTTTGACACACTGGGCTTTCGCCCATGCCAGAGTTCCGAGGGTGTTTTAGGAACTGACTTAGAAGGTACCAGGTTCAGCAGGTACCTCGCTGTTAGTAACGCGTGGCCCCAAAACAAAACAGGCAAGTTTGCATAACTCATCATAGATCTAACCATTTCAAGAAGAGTCCTATTTCTTCTTTCCGCAAAACCATTCTACTGAGTGTTACGAATTTGGACGACTAAAATGATCAAACACAAACAAGAACACACCGATATACGTGGTTCGGCAATTGCCTACATCCACGGATGGTTACACTATGATTTTATTGCTGGACGAAATTGGCTACACGATTTACACACAGAAAACTCAGAGAATTTGTCTACTCTCTCAGCTGAACAAAGAAGATGAACTCTGAAAATTATAACTGCTGCTAACTGTAACAGACTTCACAAACAACTATATTCTATCTCCCAACTAACTCCCCAGATCTCAACACGTGTCACCAATCTATCTGGTTACTTATAAAAACATAACCTCCAAATCATAACAGACTTCAGCTTTTCACCACTCAGACACAAACTAACTTCACAACACTTCAACAAATCAGATCTTCAACATGTACAAACTTCAACTTGCATGAAACTCTAACATGCATGAAGTCACATCACTTCAAATCTCCCTCCTGACTTCATGTATGCCCGAATCACCAAACATGTCCATCACAGTATTTCCCTCAAGCTAGTTCCATCACAGAACGCACAAGCTGACTACCAGAATCAGCAAACTCCCATTAGTTCCAAGCAATATTGAAACTTTGGTCTTGGAATCGCTTTTGTTAGAGCATCAGCAGCATTATGATCTGTTGACACTTTCTCCAACCTTATCTCTCCTTTATCAACTATATCTCTCACAAAATGATACTTGACATCAATGCGTTTGGATCTGTCATGGAATACTGGATGTTTTGACAGATACAACGCACTTTGACTGTCACAAAGTATGCTCACAACCTTTTGTTTCCTACCTAGCTCGTGTATAATACCTTTGAGCCACAACGCTTCCTTAATAGCTTCTGTTACTGCCATGAATTCAGCTTCGGTTGTTGAGAGAGCTACAACCGATTGAAGTCTTGACTTCCAAGTAATGGCAGCACCCCAAAGATTAAACACAAAACCAGTCTGGGACCTCCTTGTGTCCATACTCGCTGCAAAATTAGAATCAACAAACCCCACAAGAGCATCTGATTCTGAGTTTTCCTTCCTTTCAAACACCTAGCCAAGATGTAAAGTACCCTTAAGATACCTCAAGATTCCCATCAGAGCATTCCAGTGATCTCTTCTAGGACATGATATAAATCTACTTGTCATGCTAATCGAGTAACATATATCAGGCCTTGTACATGTCATCATGTACATCAAACTCCCTACCAAACTTGCATAAGGTATTTGATCCATATACCTCACCTCATCTTCAGTGTTTGGCGTCATTGCTTCACTCAATTTTGTGTCAGCATTCAGGGGTAATGCAAGAGATCTATGTTGTCTCATGTCAAACTTCTCAATGACCTTGAGTAAGTATTCTTCCTGTTGTAGCTTTAATCTCCCAGCTGATCTTTCCCTCTAAATGTCCATCCCCAAGATCCTAGATGCTTCACCTAGATCTTTCATGTCAAACTCTGCCTTTAAGTCAGCTTTGACTTGCTTAATATCAGACATATGCTTCCCAGCTAGAAACATATCATCTACATATAAGAGTAAGTACACCAGACTAGAATCACAACCTTGCTTCAGGTAGACACACTTGTCAAACTTAGACTTGTTGAAGCCAATCTTTAACATATGAGCATCAAAACGTTTGTTCCACTGTCTCGGACTTTGTTTCAGCCCATAGAGTGATTTCTGCAGCAAACATACTTGATCTTCCTTTCAAGGCTCAGCAAACCCTGGTGGCTGATCCATATAAATGATTTCCTCTGATTCACCATGTAGGAATGCCGTTTTAACATCTAACTGATGTAGCTCAAGATCCAATGGTACCACAATAGCTAAAAGGATCCTAATTCAGCAATGTTTGACAACAGGTGAGAACACCTCAGTGTAATCCACTCCCTCCTTTTGGGTAAAGCCTTTTGCAACTAATCTTGCCTTGTATCTCACTTGTGGTGGATCTGACTTCTCTATCTTCCTTTTGAACACCCATTTGCAACCAACTACTGACTGAAACTTTGGTTTATCTGCAAGGATCCATGTTTCATTCTTTCTTAGTGATTGCATCTCTTCAATCATAGCTTCCTGCCAAACTGTACACTCTGAACTTGTGCATGCTTCTTCAAATGTCTTTGGCTCTGTATCTTCTAGCTTCTCTACAATATTTAGGCTTAGAAAAATGACATCTGCCTCTGAAAATCTTCTAGGAGGATGAATCTCCCTCCTCACTCTGAACTCCAACATGCACAAACTTCAACATGCATGAAACTCTAACATGCATGAAGTCACATCACTTCACTGAGGCGTGCCCGGTGCGGTCCATTGGGATGTAATCCCATGCTCAGATAAAAACTGCAAGAACTCGTCACTGAGATACTCACCACCACGATCAGATCGTAGTGATTTAATGGTCTTGTTTAACTTCTTCTCTACTTCCGCCTTGAATTCTTTGAATTTCTCAAAGCATTCAGACTTATAGTGAAGTAAGTAAACATACTCGTATCTCGAGTAATCGTCAATAAAAATGACGAAATACTTAAATCCTCCACGAGCTTGCGTAGACATCGGTCCACATAAATCAGAGTGGATCAGTTCCAACACATCACTTGCTCAAGACTGACTTGCCTTGAAAGGCCTGATCGTCATCTTTCCCTCTCTACAGGATTCACAAACTCGATGTGGAACTACCTGGATTGAATCCAACGTTCCATCATCCACGAGTCTCTTGATCCTCTTTAGATTGATTTGACCTAGTCTCAGATGCCATAGATATGTAAGATCCTCATCAGAAGATTAAAATTTTCTCTTCTTATGATTAAATGAGTTATATGCAGCTTTCACGGAAGATTTATGCAAACAAGTTATTATATAAAGAGAGTCTTTCTGTATCCCACGACAGATAACACCGTTATTGCCGTTGATAGTAACATGACTATCAAAAATAACTAAAAATCCATCATTTATTAAACAGGAAACATAAATAAGTTTCCGCCGAAAATCCAGCACATACAAAACATCTCTTAAAATCAAAACATTCTCTTGAAAGCATAATGTAACATCTCCAACTGCTACTGCAGACACACGAGTAGCATTACCCATGGAGATCATCACCTCGTCATCATTCAGTTGCCTTGTCGGACTGAATCCCTACAAAGTGTAACAAACATGATCAGTAGCTCCAGTATCCACTACCCACGAATGGGTAGAAACAAATGCTAAACATGTTTCCGTTACAAATGCTAATGACGTACCTTGTCCAACCCGCTTGGTCAGACTATCCTTCTTCCAGTGACCAATTTTGCCACAACGGAAACACTTACCCTTCTTCCCCGGTGTTACAGTCTTCTTTTTCCCAGAATTTATTTCCAATCACCCCTTTAGCACCTTTCGATGAAGTAGGACGACTACCGGAAGAAAACAAGACTGCCTTTTCAGGTTGCATGACTGATTCAGCCACCATGAGGTCACAAAGTAACTCATTGAGAGTGTACTCCTTTTTACTCATTACAATATTTAGCCTAAAGTTCTCGAAAGACTTCGAAAGTGAGTTGAGCATGATATCGACCTGGGCTTTCCCATCAATACCTACTTCATGCAACATCAGTTCATCCATGAGGTGAGTCATGGAAACAACGTGCTCCCTCACTGAGCTACCATCAGTCATTTTACAACTCACGATCTCTCTCATGAGATTAAATTTGACAGCTCTATCCGATTCCTCATAAGTAATTGTAAGACTATCCATAATCTCAGCTGCTTTGTCATAGTGCTGATGTTGTTGCTGGAGCACCTTAGACATAGTGGTCATCATGTAGCACTTGACTACATTATTAGACTTGACCTACTTGTCATAGAGGTTCCGCTCCACATCAGTTGACTCATCAGTTTGGGCTAGGAGTTTGTGAACCAAGGTTATCTGGCCCATTAAAATAATTACATTTTAATTTTAGGCCAACCCACATCACACTAGGATTTGAACACAATAAACTAGGGTTTCAAGAATTAAAACCCTAGATCTAGCTATCCGGGCTGCTGCCGGGCCGCTGGGCCCACGACCCAGCCCGCGTCTGAACCCTATCTAGCTAGGTTTTCATCCGCCTCTTCCAGCCAAACCCTCGTCGCCGCAGACCACAGCTGCCGCCCCCGCCTGCAAAAATCCCAGTCATCGCCGGCGTGACAGCCGCGCGCACTGCCCACCACCACCGTGCCAACCGACGCACGACCTTGTGCTTCCGTAGCAACCCACGCAGGCCAAGGCCGGCGTTGCTGCTTGCAACTTCTCACTGCCTTCCACTGTCGTGCGCACCTGTGCACGGCCTTTGCCAGTTCACAGGGACCCGCGCCGGCCGGAGCCAGCGCTACTGCGTGCGCGAGGAAGAGAGATAGAAGGAAGGCCGTGTGATTCTGTTGTTGCGAGAAAAAAACCACCACGTGCGGGGCTGCTATTTGCAGGGACGTGCCGCGCGCCTCCACTGCTCGTCGGCCGCTGCCGCCAGGCACCAGCGCGTGCCGCCTGCGCGCAGTTGTGCTATCGCCGGAAAACCACTGTACTGCCTTGTCATTGTTGTTCTTGTTCTCTCTCTTTTCTGGTTACAGATTGAATAAAAAAAATACAACCAAATAGATCTAGTCTATTACATGATTTTTTCTATCAATCTAATCGCGGATTTTCTCGTGGTCTATAACCAAAAGCAAAAGCCAGAGAGGGGCCACGATAACAAAAACATCCATTACAGTTTAATCCATCCACAATAAATTAAATAACATGCATAAACTAAATGTCAAAATTTATTTTCCGACAGAGCCATAAAATACGAACCTGGCTTTGATACCATTTGTAGGAACTGAGACTACAATAGGCGACGCGAATTGCCATTTATTTTTAACCCCGGATTTGATTTATGGATATCAAAATAAATACCATGACAACATTAAATGCCCTATGCATGCTCCTCTTTAATTTAATTCGTAGATTCAAAGGAATACCTGAACTCCAGCGACTGATCTACAGATCTAGATCGATGATCGCAATGATGTTGGTGTAGATTTTGATTGGAATCGGTTAAAGCGATGATATTCCTACAGATCTGATCTTCTGATCTGTTCCCTTGCTCGATCCGGAAATCTAGTGAGGATACGCTACCGGATCTACAGCCGCCCACTCTCTATTAATCTCTCTAGGGTTTCTGATTTGAAACTACGAACTTATGTGGGAAAATGAGAGATTTATCTATTTATATAGATCTAGAGAATGGGCTATTAGGGTTTAATAAGCCCTAATGGGCTCTGAGCAATGTTGGGCCAGACCAGGGATCAAATGCAAATAATAAAGTGGGCCTCCTATTAATTAATTCCATGTTCAACCCAGAACATAATCAATTAATAAACATTAATTCATGCCACCAGAAATTAATGCTGACCTACCCCTTTATTACCACGTTATTAGGAACGAGTTGCATTGACTTGGTTAATCTCCATATTTAAGGTTTTAGTCATTCATTAATTAATTCAGCGTATGACAATTAGCTGTAATTAATAAATCTCTTATTATTCCTGAGAGGTACCACTCAACCCTTATCGCTTATGCTTGAATCAATGATTCAGCCTGCAGGACTTAGCTTAACGAACCTCCTGAGCTTCCCAGGGAATGTCACCATCCTGAAATGGATATGGTTATCTAAATCCAGCCTGAGGAAACCCCACACAAACTGCCATCACCCAAGATGCAGATATACGAGTACATGTAAGACTCTCCACCATAGCAAGTCAAAGTGACAGTCAACCCATGTGTGCCCCTCAGCTTTCAATAGACTATAGATCCGACCAAGTTACATAGTTCTTTACTCATTCATATGTCAAGTAGAATGGTTCATCTCACTGTTGATCCTATCCATACATTGAGATGTACCGGTCACACAAAGCAGTCAAGATAAACCACTTATGGACTTGTGTGCCGCAGCCTAAACCGACAGCCAAACCAGAAATTGTCTCAGCTGTGATAACTGTTTATATCTCGCTAGGTCGAACGATCTATACGATCTAGGAGTATTTGTTAAGCAGTCAGCAGTAAAGATATAGCAGAATGCTAAAGGAGTTAGGATTCACTATTTGCTCAGGAGATTGCTAGAAGCTATAGCAATCAGGAAACAAGATATCAAGTGATAGCAGAATGCTGAAGGAGTCAACATTCACTATTTATTTAGCAGATTGCTGGAAGAACTCAGCAATCAAAAAGCTTAGCTGAGTGCTCCAAACATTCTCCGATAGAATGCTAAGCAAGGAGACACTTAGCAAACACTTGCTTTATACTACCGTTCTGACAGAAGGTACAACCAAATGTCGAATAGCCTTACACGAAGTAGGTATAAAGGCATTGTACACGCCGGAAAGGACAAAAAACAAGTAGCTCTTTTGGACAAGGAGGACCGTTGCGTCTAACGAGTCCGGAGGTTCAAAGTTTGAATCTCCAGATATAAAAGAGAAGTCCAAACAAGAGAGGACACCCCTCCAACCTTCACGACTACTACAACACAACTACAAATCGCAAGATACCTTTTACAAAGCGAACCAAAGCCAAAAGAGAGTAGTCAGTTGAGAGCTCCTAAAAGAGAAGACTTCAAAGCTCTCAACAACCCTAGTGTCCCCCTCATTGAATATCTGACACTACATTGAAGAGATACCTTGACTTTGCTCAAGAATCTAATCATTGGGATAACTTCCATTCTAGGAAGCATCCAACAGTCATATCTATGAAAAGAGATTCACTCCCACAGATTGTTGTCAAATCCTAGGAAGGTTTGGAAAGAACTATAAAGCTTCCATTGCAGTAAAGGCAAGTTTTATGAAGGTGCACCCTTGACTTAGCCGCTGCTACCAACCAAGAAGATCCAAGTAACGGAGGATAGTCTTGTAGTGGCTGGCTCGAAAGCTCACCACCTGCAACAGGAGATAGGCGATTTTTTGTACTTGACCATATTTATTTAGTGAAATTCTCAATGTTCGATTGAGGAGTGGACGTAGATCTTTAAAGATCGAACCACTATAAATATTTGATTTAAAACCTAGCAACCTCGAGTTGCTAGAGTATATCTCTGAAACAAAATAACACCTACCTTGAGCTAAAGTATTTGGAAAAGAAACTAAGTGCAAGATAACTTTAATATTTCGCTGCATTTGCTAAGTAGCTTTAGGCTGCTTATCAGGACTCTGATCCGGGACCATCAAACAGGAAAAGGAAGTTGAACAGGTAGGTGCAAGAGAGGAAGAGGTACAAGAATGAAATGGAAAGGATCACTTTTGACGCAAGAGATAGAAATTTTGAACAAGTCAAGGCCGCTGCTGACGAGCTAGCAGCGATGAAAGCTACTGATGAGCTAGTAGCCAAGGAAGCTGCTTAGCTGCTAGAGCGTGTAGCTCAGGAAGCTACTGTGTTAGATGCAGAGCGTGAAGCTCAGGTGGCTGCTAAGCAAAAAGGGAAACAAGCTGTTCGGGTTCCCACCACCACTCATTTGCCAGAGCATGATGCCTTGTCCAACAAGGACTTACACACATTGTTGGAGGCAGGAGTCTTTGATGCTCCTGCATGTCCTGAAGGCCTTGTCATCAGGGAGTCAGCTGTTGTGCACAGTGTTAGCAGTAGTGCTCCGCCTGAGGGATGTCAGGATATGGATGTTGGCACTTTCGGATCAGGACAGAATGCTGAGCAAATTGCTAGCATTTCACAAAATGATGAGGAGAGGGCCAGTAGTGGATGTTGGGAAAATTATCAAAGTTTCCCTTCCCCAGTTGATAGCTTAGATCTTTTGATTTGGTGTTTAAGTGTTTTGGTGGATCAAATCCTAAGTCCTACCAGCGTCAGTCTGTCTCTAGAATAGCTCTAGTCTCAAATATAAAGTCCTGTTTAGGTCTTTTGAGTTGTAAGTCGTAGCTGATCAAGACTCATGTTGACACTGTTCATCAGCATGAGAATCTCTTACCTGGTGAAGGATTTCACCAGCAGACGACTGACAGACCCATGCTGACACTGTTCATCAGCGTGGAGTCAAGAGCTAATGACTGGCTACTGTTCACCAGTTGGAAGGATTTCACCAGCAGGAGGCTGACAAATCCTACCAGCAGAATACGTGTTCTGGCTGACACTATTCACCAGCGGTGAAGCCACCAGTCATGGGAGATTCCAAGAGTTAACATCCAGACAAATTGGTAGACCTTGATTGTGCTAAGGAAAGTCACCAGCAGAGTCTGCCAGCACAAGATCACCAGTATGTTCTACCAGTCGGAGGTTACCAGCAGAATTGAAGATTCGTTCTCCCAGAGTCTTAGAGACAAAAAGAAGATTCGTCTGAGGAATATACTGACAAAGTAAGACTTTAAGGAAGGATATCCTTAAAGTCTATCAGTTCAAGACACCAGTTCCGATTCCTCGTACTGACGAATAGAGCCGTTCTGACACAAAGAGGTCTGTGTCAGAAAAAGCGGACACAAGCATGGCGCTTTCCGGAAATTCCTACCTGCCGCCGTCAGAAGGACATGCGCGGACAGAGACCATTCCGGATGTGTCCAAACGGCTAGAATATTTGAATGGGATCCCTCGGCTATAAATACCTGGGATCCATCAACATTCAATGTTCTTGGCCAACTCTCCACCTACCGAAAGACTGAAATTTATTACGCTCAAGCAAGTAAAAGCATACAACTTTCGAGGCCTTTCAAAAGGCTATCCGTGTGTTGATTTATTCAAACACGAGACTTCAAGCTTCCAGCTTGTAAGTTACAGACCTCGCTTGGTGTTCTTTCTCTTTCTGAGGAAGAACATAGCAGCTCTAGAGCCAGCCAGCTCTTGAGTTATTACGGGCAGTTTTGCCGTAGAGGATTTACGTTCTTGGGAGAACTCAACACCCAACCAGTCAGAGGAGGAGATCAAAGTGACGTGCTCGCACTCCATCCATCTGACGAAGAGTTGAAGAAGGACAAGGACCGGGAGCGGTTGATCCAGTGGACTGGTAGACGGGGCATCTACCAGCTGGAGATAGATCGTAGGACTCTTTGTACCGGATTACTCTTATAGTGAATTTCCAGTGAGTCGACTGGAGAGTGGACGTAGATCAGTTGATCGAACCACTATAAAAATCCTTTGCCTTTATCTGCTTTCAGTATTTAAATTTGTATTTGAAACCCAGCACTCAAGTGCTGGTGTATATCTGAAAACTGATAACTGTGCAAACTAGGCTTAAAATATTCTAAGTGTTGAGCTATCAGCTGACCAGCCAGTCAGCCAGCCAGCTGAGCAACCAGCAGGACAGAGTGCAAGTTAGACTTATAAGTTCAATATTTCCGCTGCGTAACGTTATACACTCTGATAAACCGGGACCAACAGTGGAAAAGTTGAGGGTCCAAGTGCTGACGAGGGTCATAGCACGGCTATTCCCACATCAACTGAGCCAAGGCACGAGGATGAACCCGATAAAGGATTCTTGGCCTCATGCTACTCCGAGTCTGATTCCGATGGCGAATCTGATGATGTTTATGATAGCAGATTCCTAAGGAAGATTCCAACCGGCACCAATGAAGCACTCAGAATTCCCTTCAAAGGACTTCCAGGATGCAGATTCAAGACAAGGCGAGAAGCACAATGGTGTGCTCCAATTTTTCTAGGAGAAGAGGAAAATTCAGACCTCTTTTCTATGTTTTCTGAGATTGAGGAATTTGTTTAGGCTGAGATAGAGGGAGATATTGCCAAAATTTTCTATGTTGAATTGAATGAGACGACAAAGGAAGCGAAAGTGTTGCACTGAGTTCAGGCGATGGAAATTATTTGATTACGTCATGCACCAACTCTGTTTTGAGGAAAGAATGCTGGTGATAACGACAAAAGGCCTCAACTTCTGGAGGAAGGAAGAACAGTGGGCAAACAATTGGATAGATCAAGTGCTCGGGACCAAGCAATTCTCTCATAAGCAAGTCCTAGCAAGACTTCAAACTATACGCATTCACCGGATGGTCTCCACTTCCCAATCTCTGCCAAAGTCAATATTTCTCCAGATGGTAATTCTGATGCTCGTATTGAGCTGTCTAAGCGCCAGGCTAGAGACACAGCCGAATATAGACGGCGCCAGGCCGTGTATGAAGCTCAGAAGATAGAGAGGCTGCTGGCCAGGATGGCTGCTACTTGAGAACAGGAGGAGCTAGAACAGAAACAGAGTCGTGAGCTGACCATACATCATGACAATGCGGCAGAAAGGCTTGCACTTTTCTTGGAAGATAACATCTTGGAAGTTGCTAGAGCTACACGAGCGGCTGAAATAGCAGAAGGAAAGGCAGCCCAAATTGCTAAGTCCATGGAGGAGGCATGGAGGATTGAGGAAGCCGAGCGCATCGCAGAGGAGGATTGACCAAACTTGTAGAAGCAACAAAGGCATTTGAACTTGCTGAGGCCATGGAGAAGGCCTGGAACATGGAGGAGGCCGAGCGTGTACATGAAGAAGCTATGTACATGGCGGCCCAAGGTGAAGTTTATATTCAAATGGAAGAAGTCGAGTCTGTTACAGGCGGCGAATTGGTGCTAGCAACTTCGTCTTTTGATGCCCTGCCTGTAAGCTCTGTAAGCTCAACTGACTTTCACTCCTGTGTACACGCCGTTGTTCAAATTGCACTTCAACATGCCCTATCCACTACAATTCCCATAGCCATTGCTGAAAAAGTGGCTATGGAGGTTGCTGATGTAAGGATAGAAGTGGAGGATGTGCACAGTGTAGTGTCTGAAGTACGAGGAGAAGTGGCAGAGGTTAAAGGAGACGTATTTGTAGTAAAGACAGACATGACAGTGTGATATGTGTGTAAAATGACCTATTTTTTGATGTCTGAGTGTGCAAGTTTGTGGCCATTTTACCCTCATATCATATGTTTTCGTTGTTCTTTTGTCTTGTTTTCGTGTTTGAAATGATGTAGGATACGTTTTGAGCATAATACAACATATTTTGGGAAGTTTTGGTGGAAAATCGCCCGAGTTTGGAGTCTGAGGAGGTTAGGCTCGCCCGAGCGGAACAAAAGGAGGGTTTCGGAAGCTTGGAGGACCCGCCCGGCCGAGCAAAGCAGGCTCGGCCGAGCTGAGCCGGGCTGAGGCCTCGCTCGGCCGAGCAGTGCAGGCTCGACTGAGCCTGGCTGACAGAGAGCAGGCTCAGTCGAGCGGTTCTGGCTCGGCCGAGCTAGTGCGAGTTTTCCAGAATTGTTGTGGTTCCAAGGATGGCTCGGGCGAGCGTTGGATGGCTCGGGCATTTCGAGGCCCTGCTAGCTCGTCTATAAAAGGGGAAAAATCAATTTAATGAAGAAATTTTTGCCAAATTGAAGAATAACCGTCACTAACTTTCATCTAGATTCATCTCTACACTTTATTCCCTACCTGAATCAAGGAGACCAAGGATCATTCCATCAACTTTGTGACATTTGAAGAGGGAAATTAGGTTGATTGGATTCAACGAAGACAATCATAGAAGATCAATTTTGACCTTGATGCTTTGTAATGTCAATTCTTATCTTTCAACTTGTATTGCTTCAAATTCAAGGTATGAGGAGCTAAATTCCTAAGTGAGTGTTGTAATATGGATATTGAGATGGATTGAACCTTCTATGCTTGTTTACTTTTCTATGAAGCATTGATTTGCACTTGAGCTTGTTCATACCTAATAGATGTTGGTAATAGCCAATCTATAGGTAGTTGATGTGACTGTTGCAGCCAATACGCGGACGGAAACGTCGTGATAAGTGCATAATCAAATAGTTTTAGTTCCAATCCAAGTGCGGAGCTAGGATTATAGGGCAATAATCGACGGTCGGTTAGGAGTGAGTTAGGGATCGATAACGTAGCTATTTGAGATCTTTAATTTCATCAACGGACAATTCACCGGTACAAAGGGGATTGACTAGGATAGTGTCGATTGCTCAACTTCATAGAGATTAAAAATTGTTTAAAACATAGCTCGATTAAATTTGACTCAATTGAAGTTTACAAACACTCACTTCATTCTAAGATTGTTGGACTTGTTACTCTAATCAACCCAAATATTTGATAGAAGTAATTGATTGGTGAATTAGCAAATTGTTGAATGTTTGATTGAATGCAATTTGTAGTTTAGTTTGCAAGTTATAGCTAGATAGATAAAGAAAACCAACGACTATTGTATTGCCTAGCTATTGATGCATCTTCTTACGAGTAAATAATTTCCACGAGAGCGAATATAAAAGATCTTGGATTGATAATTTGACGTGAGAATTGTGTGTCACTTGGGAAGAGTTGAGAGAGAAGTTTCTATTCATGTTTTTTCCACCATGTTTGACTTTGAAGAGAAGGGCTGATATCACATCGTTTGGGTAAAGATACGATGAACCTCTATACAAGGCATGGGATAGGTTCCGTGATCTTCTACGAAAATGCCCAAGACATGGACTTTCTCAGAGTCAACAGATTTGCCAATTCTATGGGGGATTAAACTATGAAACGAAAGTGATGTTAGATACTTCATCGGGAGGAGCATTTCTTGACCTTGAAGAGGAAGAAGCTTGGAGGACAATTGAGAAAATGGTTGAGAATAGTTTCCATTTGCTGAAATCCAACTTCAAATTTCCTCGATTGCAAAACACCTAAGTGGGAAGCACCAAGCTGGGAAGTTTCCAAGTGATACGGAAACGGTGTAAAAGAAGGGTTGTAATATGGTAGAAGGAGAAAATAGAATGGAGGAAAATTTGGAAGTAATGACTCCTAAGTTGGAGATGGTCGAGGTAAAAGGAGAGTTGGAGGAAGAAGTTGATGAAGGGAAGTTAGTTGAAGTTAAGCACGTGGAAGCAAATGAGGATGTGAGCATTGGTGAGGTTAAGTTTTTTGAGTACGTCAAGAAGTGAGACATTGATATGCCTCTACCTGAAGAAATAGAAAAAGTATCTATACTCGACAAACTTGTTGGTAAAGAAGTAGTTGAAGATGGTATGAGTGAGTTTGAAGAGAAGAACATTGCTAGTAAGAAAGAAGATCCTGGAGGTTTTGTAGTTGGATGCAAGATTGGAGAGAAACATATTGAGAAGGCCTTGTGTGATTCCGGTGCAAGTGTCAACATTATGTCATGGGATTTGTTTAAGGAATTGGAGGTTTGAAACTTGAAACCAACAAGTCAAATGCTTCAATTGGCTAGTCATGCTTTATTTTGCCCAAAAAGGGTAGTTGAAGATGTCCATGTCGAGGTATTGTCGTTTACATTCCCGGGGGATTTCCTTGTTGTAGACATGAAGAACAAAGGGGAGATTCAACTTATTCTTGGAAGACCATTCTTGCACACGGCCGATGCTCTTTTCAATATGAAGCACAGTGAACTCACATTTCGTTGTTGTGGCAAGGAAGTGGTGTTTTCATAACCTCCGAAGAATATCGATGTTGGTGACTTTGAGAAGGGTGTTAACAAAAAGAGAATGAAGGATGTGATGGAACCAAACTTAAAAAGTATGAATGAGGAAGAAGAAGTATGCAAGGATTTGGGGGATGATGAAATTTGTGATCAAGTTCGACTAAAGAAAGCTCGTGTGGATATGGATCCACCAAGGAGTGCTAGAAGGAAGCTTCGTTTCCCCGAAGATGGTGTTGAGATATGTCAAGGTATGAGTTCCGGTTCCGCACCATTTGATCTTGATTGAGATGAGGTATGATCGTCGAGCTTTTGACGTTAAACAAGCGCTTATTGGGAGGCAACCCAATCTTTTAAAATTTGTTCTTTTGCGTAGTTGAATAATTGTTAGATTTAGGATTTTTGTTGGAATAATATGTTTGTTGTTTTGAAGGATTCTTAATTGTTGTGTTGTTACAATTTTGTGTGGAGAATGTGTGTTTATAGGTTTGGAAAGGATGGAAGGCTACATGGTCGAGAAGATGTTGGAAAAAAGCGCAAAAATTGGTGAAAGCAGGGGTAGCTCGGCCGAGCGGTGCAGGCTCGGCCGAGCTGGGTTATATACTTGGGACAGAGGCCTCGCTCGGTCGAGCGAGGCAGGCTCGACCGAGCCCAAGCATGCCTGCAGCCCCCGCGCAGACAGACACCTCGCTCGACCGAGCCATCTGGTGCTCGGTCGAGCCTTGCGCAAGTTTAAAAGATCGGTCGAGCAATTGCTCGACCCATTTGCATCTCGATCGAAATTTCTCTTCTAAAATTTTCTCTCATACTGTTGTGCCTTTAATTGCTCTTTCTCATTTGTCAATTTTCGCTATGGCTAATATGCATGAAATTGGGGTTTCTTCCATTTGTAGGCCTGAGGGTTTTAATGATGATGAATATGCACGGTACATTGAGTTGACACAAAAGCAAGTGATTGGAACTACATACTTATGCCGTGAAACTTTGGAAGCTTTGGATTTGAAGAAGGATATTTGGAGTTTGCTCACTCGAATGGGATGGAAGAAATTGCTCTATGGGAGATGGCCGACGTATGTGAGGTTGACAAGGGAATTCTTGGCCTCTGTTCAAGTCACCTGGACTGCAAATGGTGTCCCAGTTCTGGTAAAATTTAAACTTGCTGGTAATGAGTTTTCTTTGAGACAAGATATTGATAGGATATTTGGGTGTTCGGTTGAATCTGTGTGTGTATTTGAGGAGCTTAATCTTTCTGCATTTTGGGAGTCAATTCATGGAATTAGGGTTTCTGGTGATTTTGATGTGCAAACTTGTAGATCATTCATGATTAAGAATCCTATCGTTCGTTACCTCCATAATATGTTAGAGGGGTGGTCATGTGGTTTTGATGGATCTGGTGCTATTAATATGTCTGATTTTCAATTTTTGTTTGCTTTGTTGAATGGACTGGAATTTTCTATTGGAGGATGGTCAATGGAGAGTTGGAATAACACTTGCAAATCTGCGAATTCAATTATCTATGTTGGTGGCTTGATGTTGCCAATTTTTGAATTTTGTAGTGTTGTGGGGGCAGGAGTTTTTGCTCCAGGTTTGAGCCTTGATACGACTGCATTGGTTAAGAAAGCTTTCTTGGTCCCATCTAAGTTTGATTATTGTTATTTCTACAAATTTGGTGATTTGGGAATTGAACTTCCTAACCATGCGTTGACTGAGATTGATGATCTGCATGACCATTCCAACTGGTTGATGAATTCCGAAGCTCATCTAGATATGACTAGATTAATTGTTTCTCGGTGTGAAGAGGTGATTCCAATGCAATGCCTGCATTGCTGTAGTATTCAGCCACCACAGGATGAGGACTAAC
>JAPKLW010006350.1:6744-17624 GCA_026898455.1 Plectranthus barbatus | reverse complement strand
AGCTAGGAGGAGGGAGCTTCGTGACCGGAGTGTGCTCAAAATATTGTGTGAGCTCAAGCCGAGAGAGAGACGAAGGAGTACTAGTACTAGAAAAGGGGAAGTAATTTTCATCAATAGTGGCATGCCTAGTGATATAAACACGAGAAGTGGATGGTTCGAGACAGCGGAAACCCTTGTGATTCGAACTATATCCTATGAAAATACAAGGAAGACTACGGGGCTGAAGCTTATGTTTTGTGTAGTCTCGAAGACACAGGAAAACACGACACCCAAAAGTACGAATATACGCATAGGAAGGTTGTTTCTGAAAGAGCAACTCATAGGGGGAGCGAGTATTGAGAACTGGCGATGGGAGGCGGTTTATGATGTGTACAGTCATGCTAAAGACTTCTACCCACAAGTAAAGAGGAGAAGAGGAATGAAATAACAGTGATAAACCCTTCTCAGTGACATGGCGATGCTTTCGTTCGGCTCTGCCATTTTGAGAAGGTGTATAAGGACATGATAAGAGATGATGAATGCCAGACTTTTCTAAATGAGATTTAAATCGAGAATTTGTAAATTCAGTTCCTCCGTCAGATTGAAATTTCTTGAGTTTACATGAAAATTGATTTTCAGCAAAAACATGAAAATTTAAAAAGACATCATAGAAATTTGATTTAGCACGTAAAGGGTAGAACCAGGTAAAACGGGAAAAATCATCAATAAAGACAGCATAATAATGAAAACCAGAATTTGAAGTCACTGGGGAAGGACCCCAGAGATCACAGTGTACAAGTTCAAGTATATGAGATGCGCGACTTTCAAAAATTGGAAAAGATAAATGCGTGTTTTTTGCTAACTGACAAGAATTGCATAAACTGTGACTGGAAACTAAAGAAGAAAAAGAAAGTAGACTGAGCTTGCGAAGGGAGTGCAGGACTTTGGAAGATGGGTGACCGAGACGATTATGCCAAGTTTCTAAGAAAACAGAGGGTAGGCGTGTGTGAGCAATTGCCGTGAGGGCGTGGACGGGATTCTGGAGAACGTACAACCTATGCCTACACACGCCTGTAGCGAGTGTCTTGTCGGTAGTCCGAGTCCGAATGTGAAACTGCAAATTAGTAAACAAAACATCAACCGAATAGTCATGTGTAAGTTTACTAATAGACAATAAGTTTTTCGTGATTGCAGGAACAACAAGGACATGATGTAAAGATAAGGAATCCGAAAGTCGAAAAGAACCCGTGTGGGTGATCTGAAGACAATCACCATTACCAACGACGACGTGATCCGAACTAGTATAAGGAGTCACATGGTCGAGAGTAGAGGAGTCTGCAGAGATGTGAGCCGATGTGCCCGTGTCTAAGTACCAGTCCAAAACCAAGGGCGAGGATATCGAACATTGGGCAGAGAATGCCTCGGCCAATTGGGCAGTAGGCTGGGGCCGAGAAGAGCGAACAAATGACCTGTCAAACCGCTTGGGGCAGTTGAACGCATCATGATCCGTCTGCCTGCAAAAACAACACCAAGGCTGCCGCTTCTTCTTATTGTCGTTCTGCGAGCATCCCCGACCGCGATTTGAGCTGTTTTTGCCACCGGAATCACGCGGCTCTGAAGCAGCGTGAAACGCAACAGTCTGGCGGCTGGGCGAGGAGTCAGAGCTTTTGATGAATAGGTCATGGCTGAGTGCGCGGGCGAGAAGAGTGTCAAACTTGGGCAGGGGCTCTTGAGCCATCTGGGCTGTCGTGAATGTGGAGAACAATGACCCCCCGAAGAAACCAGTGGGATTTGTCCGATGGGTCGATAGATCGACCAATAGCCGATAATTGATCACATAAGCCTTTGAAGCGTCGTCCATACTCTGCAACTGAAAAATTGGCCTGCTTTATGGATAATAGATCGTCCTTCAAACTGAGTTCACGAGCCTTAGAGCAATGGCTGTAAGAACGTGAGAGCGCAGTCCAAACATCACGTGAGGTGGAGCATCTGATGATGACGGCCATGGATTCCTCTGTTAGTAAGAATTAGTCTAAATGAAGAATCAACTCAAGATTTTAGTTTTTTAACAAAAGAAAATAGTGAAGAATATTGGGTCATTGTCCTTTGTGGGCTTTGACTTCAATATTTGGGCCCAATGGGGCCAGCCCACTAATTAACAAAAGTGGTGTGTGTAATTGTGGCTGGCAATTTCAGAGAGTGAGAGAGCAGAGCTGCTGCCCTGGTGAAAATAGAGATACAGATGGTAGAGAGTTGCACGCCATTTTCTGTGCGAGAGAAAGTGAAGAAGGAAGAGAGAAGAGGTCTTGGATCTTATCTTCATAGTCTTGCTTCAATATTGGTGATCATTTTCTCTATTTTATTTGGTAAACCTAGATTGTGATCTAGAGGGTTTTATTATGAATCCATCGATTGGGTGATGAACTTTTGTTGTTAACCAAGATAGTTGAAATCTTGATGTTTGATGGTGAACCTCTAGTGTTTATAGCTAGGGAGAACTTGTGTACCAATTATTTGTGATATAGTAGAGGTTTGTTGAGGTGGCTTCTAGCCCGTGGTTTTTACCTTCGTATTGGAGGGTTTTCTACGTTAAAATATCGGTGTCCTTTTTACTGTTTTGTGGTTGTTTCCTTGCATTAGTGTCTTGGTTGATTTGGCTTGATTGGTTATCTCATTTTGCACACAAGACTGTTGGTTTGATTGTCTTTGTTTATCTCTACATTGATATTTATCCCCAACAAAGAATAGGGTAGATAAAGCTCAACAAAATTCTGACTTTTATTTGCAGGCTTCTAGAGACACCCTTATCCAAAACAGTGTTTCAGATGAAACCCATTCAAAAATTAAACTTGAAATCCTGACCAAAATTTGTTGAAATCGTAAGCAAAATAAAAATGGAGTAGAAGTCTATAAAAGGTTATAATAGAGGTGGCATACTTAGTGTGTAAATATATACCTCACTAGGCCGTTTATGCCACTTTGATAATCTGATATTAGATAAGGAAAAATATCAAATATATTAAAAACTATTCAGGTTTTCTCAAATATATTATAAATTATGCATATTTTCAAAATATATTACAAGTTATCAGTTAAGTAAATTTCCAGCGACGAAAAGTTGACGTGGTTTGCCAGATGACAACACTTAAAATTACACGTCATCATGCAAACATATTACAAACTATTATAATTTTCTCAAATATATTACAAACTATTGTGATTTTCTCAATTATATTACAAACTATGTATATTCCAAATAAATGCTCAAACAATTAGATTTGTTATAAATTTATAAAGAAAAGATACTTATTTATATTTTAGATATCAAAATAAAAATATAATTATACTTAAAAAAAATTAAATAAAAATATTGACAAATTAAAAAAAATGAAAAAAATACTTATTTTATTTTTTCTATTCTTTCGCTATCGTCTTACACTTCGTCGAACTAAAAAATTATTATTATTTACAAAAATATTTAATATTTTGATTCGGCGAGGTGAGAGATGAGAGCAAAAGTACTAAGAAATTAAAATAAATTTTTTTTCTTTTTTTTAAATTTTCTCAAGAACTTTTATTTAAATATTTTAAATATAATTATATATTTATTTAAATATTTAAAAATCTAAAAAATAAATAAACATGTTCGTCGTAAATTCAAAATGAATCTGATAGTTTGAGCATTTGTTTAGGAAAATATATAATTTGTAATACAATTGAGAAAATTACAATAGTTTGTAAAATATTTGAGAAAATTATAATAGTTTGTAATATATTTATATGATGACATCTAATTTTAAGTGTTGATGTGTCATCTGGCAAGCCACGTCAACTTTCCGTCGCCGGAAATTTGCTCTCATGATAAATTTGGAACAAAACTGATAGTTTGTGACATATTTTGATAATATGCATAGTTTGTAATATATTTTGATAATATGCATAGTTTGTAATATTGTCGCGCCCCCAAATCGGGCCTATGCGATAGTCCCACGTGCGACACGATGCACGCTAAGGGAAGTTGTTATTTAAGCTAAAATAATTATTCATGCGGAAGCAATTAAAGAATTGATCGAACACGAAACAAGATCATGAGGTTCCAATAAATATTTCGCAGCAGAGAATATAGTCAAATAAATCATACAAGCATGATGGGACAATAAATTAACTAATGCTTGAAAGAAACACAAAGGACACAATTCGAATTTAGAGTACTTGAGTTACTGAGACTATGTATGAAGACATAGCTCGTCGCTTCGATACCATAACCAAACGAATCAATTCATGCTAGGAGAACAAGAATAACTTAGCATTCATAAGCAAGAATAAATCATAGGTGAAAAGATAATAGCATAAATGTAAACCGAGTATAGGCCGAAACCTTACAGCAGCACAGGGGCATACCCCAGGGGTAAAAACAGACACCCGAGGTTCACAAACAGTGTGACCATCGGGACAAGCAATCTAACCCTGCAAATACAAGTACACGGGGCATACCCCGGTAGAAAGATGACATCTAAGCACACTATAAGGTGACCAGCCTGACAATGGCCTAAATACCAAGATATCCCAACAGAAATCAACCAACCAAAACGATCATACCGATAGTAGTCCGGAGTCCGAAAGAGAAATGCCATCCTAACTAGGTCAGCACGACATCCCCCTTCATCATACTCAGAACCAAGCGATGTAGGCGTACTAACTAGGTCAGCCCACCCACATCACACTATCGATATGATCACAAGCCAACAGAAAACACAGAAGAGACCACTAGTGGGTATTCCAGTCAAGATGAGCAACAACCTCATCTATCGGGAACACCGAGTAAAGAATACGAAAAACGTTCTCCTTAATGCCCTTTACAACTGCAGCGGCATCAAAGGGAGCACCATTAAAGACTTTCTTGTTCCTCGCATGCCAGATATAATTCGCCGTGGCGGCCAGAGCAAGATAACGGGCTTTCTTCAAGACTTTGGACCAGCTCCTCTCCCGCAGGCACCACTTCAGCGCAGCTTCCACGGTCGATGTCCTATGCTTCAGTCCAAGCCACTCCCGCACATCCCTCCAAACCCGTGAGGTTTCCCTACATTCAAAAAAGAGATGCTTAGCGGTTTCATTAACAGAGCCACAAAGCTGACAGACCAAGGGCACATCATCACTTAGAAAGCACATGCGGTCCCTAGTCTTAAGCCTGCCATGTAAAATAAACCAAAGGGTAACAGAAAAACGAGGAGGGATAGGAGACTTCCATATGTTCTTGTGCCAAAAGCGCCGAGTCCCAAGAATAAATCATAGGACAATTAAGAGGTTACACTAGCATTGAATCAACCAAGCAATTCAAAAGCTTAATGCATATCGAGATTTAGAAGAAGTCTAGATCAATCATCCAAGTAACATGATAATGCAATACATGCCAATCAAAAATTATAGTAAAAAGAGCAACAGGGATTCGATTATTATACAAACCGAACAAATTTTACAATACAAAGAATCCATCTTCATTCCACCAACGATCCCCACCTCATAACGCCACCTCCACCTTCATCAACCAGTACCTATATGTAAGGAAAACACGCATAGGGGCTAAGTACACGAATGTACCCAGTGGTCACGGTGTCCCGAAAACAATACATAAAATTTATCATTAAATCACCGCACACTCATGCATAATACAATGTTTTATTGAAATCATCATTTATATGCACAAAACATTTTATCTCACTTGGAAGCTTCCACTCAATTTAGGTACCACATAATCGTTTTCCCCAACATTACCAACATCTCATGCTCATCAAGATTCACATAATCAAATAAGGTAAGATAGGAGTGGCCACTCGCTATCTACCCGGTAAGGTTTCATCGCCCTTACCTAACCGGTAGTCTTATTACTATCTGGGCTAATGCATTAGGCTTACAATACCATGGGGGTAACCACTTCCCCGATCCAACACATCTCCAAGATAATTTATCATTCAATCAACCACCAATTTATTCCACCAAAACAATCATACGGTACCAAAACATTTTTGCGGTGTAACATGCTTTAAAACAAAATAATCATTTTTGGAAAACATTTGGTAAAACCATTTTGATAGGATAAAGTAGTGTTCACCTCAAATAGTTCGATGAATCCAATTATTTAGTCCCGCTAGACGATGCTCCATTCTCGGCAATTAAAGCACCTAATTAAAGAATGAAATAAATTACTATAATGCTTTCAACTCAAATAATTATCTAAGTTATTATTATTAGTTGTTACTAAATTGGTGCTCCAAATTATCAGAATTATCTACTTGGATGGAGAAATTTTCAGAAATTGGTGCTCCAAATTTTTGACTTGTTCCCGAAGTTGCCAAGCTCAATTCTTCACGTATTCGTACTCCTCTCTTCGTGGCGATCACGATTCTCTAACTTGAAGCTTGATTCCACTTCGTACTTGAGACCAATGTCCTCCGACCATAGGGCTTTTCACGTCATTGCGTAGAGGAGATCAAGAGGGTAAGCTTTCTACAAAAATGGTGGCTCTTTGAGTAAGAGAAAGGTGGGTTCTTTGAAGGTTTAAGGGCTGTTTTAGAGAGTTGTTTTAATGGAGTAGAGAGAGAGATAGTTGCAGAGTTTTGTTGGAGAAGATGAGTTAAGAGGGTGAAATGATTTTTGAGAGATAAAAATAATAGGGAATTTTGTATAAAATGGGGAGGGGTGTTGATAAGCTCGTATTTTGCCTCACTTATCACATTGTTTTCTTGCATTTACTTGAGTTTTTAGTTAATAATCAAGCATGAACTGTTTATAGGGGATATTACGGTTGTCGTGCTCAGATTTTGTAGGTTTGAGGCCAAAATCAATGAAAACCCGTACCGAAAGCAGTTGATGTTCAAAGGAACAGTCACGAATTCTTCCACATGTGGAATCTGACCTAATGGAGCATAGAAATAGAAATATCTTTGATTTATCTTTCCAAAGCAACTGGAATCGGGTCAATCAGAGTTCGGGAGCACAAGTTACGGCCAAAACCGTGAGACTGCGCAGAAGGAGTCAAAGGAAGGAATCTCGGGCAACACAGAGGTTTCTGTCTCGATTGACAGGGCCCCCGTCGATCGAGACAGAGGACAAATTTTGGAAGATTTTGATCTGCAGACGTGTCGATCGACAGACAGCCCGTCGATCGACACGCGTGCCAGAAAGGCTGATTTTTGCCCAATTTGGAGATATTTCCTTCCCAAACCATTACCTTTTGAAGATTTAATTTCTCCCCCTATAAATAGGACTTGTTAGGCTCGAAAATGAGGTCTTTTAATTTCAGTTTTTACAGCTCTCTTTATAATTATTTTTCAGCATTAAACTCTTTAATTTCCAGTACTCTTTATTGTTGCTTTGGATTCAAGACATTGAATTAATTCAAGGTTCCTATTTCTTTAATGGTTCAAGTAAGTTTATTTATATTTATTGCAATGTGTGATTTTAATATGTTAGGCTAGAACCCTTAACAGGTTCTACGGTTTTCTCCATCCTTTTCAGCGTGTTGTAATTTAATTAATTCCAAACCCTTAATTAATTGGTTCAAATTCTATGGTTTTGATTCTTAAATTCTATTTTCAATTGAAGGATCGAGAGATGAAAATTGGATTAGGTTTATAGTTATTAATTTGAGACCGAGAGGAGATAATTAATAATAGGAAAATAGAATTTTGATGCAACTGTTTTCTGTCTCAAAAAGAAGAATTAGTTGTAGGGTTTTCAAATTTGTATTTTTATTGAGATTGGCTAGTTTGTGTTATTGAGACTCAAAAGGTAAAATTCACTTTCTAGTAATCTAGGTTTTAATTGCCCAACAAAGGAATTAATTCCAATTTAACAGAATTCCCACCTTGATGATTATTTTGGGTTTGGATTGATTGGTTATTGCATGTTGATTGGATTGGTTGATTTCCCTAGAATCTGTGCTTTTTATTATTGAATTTTATTTCAAAGTTATTTTCTATTTTGAAAACAAAAACTCTCTTCTAAAAATTGGTTCATTTAAACAGCGAATTGATAAACTGCATCCAGTACATGAGATATTTTCATTGCACTATCCTTGTGGGTTCGACATTCCTTTGGGTCTATAAATTTATTTGCTGCTGTATTTTACAGTTATCAAATTGGCGCCGTTGCCGGGGAATAGTCAGAATGTATCTTGTTATTGGATTGTTTTGATATTTTCTGGATTGAGTTTTTAATTTCTGTTCGCGTGCATGTGTGTGCAATATTTGCTTCAGTTTCGATCGACAGAGCCTCTATCGATTGACACAGAAGCAGCATCCATGTCGATCGACAGTCACCCTGTCGTTCGACACAGAGACTGATTCCCAGTTTTCTATTTTCTCTTCAGGTGCATGAACACAAGAGCTCGGGGGAAGAATCTTGAAGGCTTTAACCCAGATTTTGAAGCCACCTGTAGGAGAACCAAAAGCAAAGGAAAGAACAAGGAGAGACAACGAGAGATGGAGCAACCACCAGAAGCACAACTTCAAAACATGACTCCTAAGGAGCAAAGACAGTTCGTGAATGAAGTCCGACATCTCAGGGAGCAACTCCAAGCAGCATTGATCATTCAAGCAGAGCAAGCTGCCAGACTGGCAGCCCTGAACAATGGAGGAAATCACGAAAGACAAATTGTGGTGCCTCAAAGATCCATACTTGATCGTTTCCTTCCACAGCGAGAGGAGCCGGGATTCCAAGTTGGCATTGATGCCAACAACTTCAAGCTGAAGACAGGCCTGATTCAGATGGTCCAGCAAAACCAGTATGCAGGGAAGGCAATTGAGGACCCGTACAGCCACCTCAGTCAGTTCATCGAGGTGTGCGACACGATCAAGCAGAACGGAGTACCTCAAGACACCATCCGGATGCGATTATTTTCTTTTTCTCTCAGGGATGAGGCCCGATCTTGGTTTGCTGGCTTGGACAAGAGCAGGATTGCCACATGGGCACAACTCCGGGCAGAGTTCCTCACCAACTTCTTCCTGCCCAATGTCATCATGAAGAGGAAGTCCGACATCACTCACTTCAGCCAGAAGTATGATGAGACCCTCTATGAAGCTTGGAAGAGATACAAAGAGCTATTGATGATGTGCCCCGGACATGGGATTGATCTTGAAATGCAGGTATGCCATTTTTATGAAGGACTAACCCCTCATATAAAAGAGTTGGTTGATGCTTCAGCTGGAGGACTTCTCATGAAGAAAAATGGAGAAGAGGGGATGCAACTTCTTGCAGACATGGCCCTCAACAGCCATCAATGGCCTACTAAAAGGCAGAAAGCAGTCAAGCCAGTGACCACTACTCCGGAAATTGATGTGGTGGCAGAAGTGAAGAAGCTTAGAGAAGAGTTCAAATAATTGGAGGCCGGTAGAGCTTCGGTAGCAGCTGTTTCAGATCCCAACATGGCCATTGTTCCCATTGAGGCCGACTACATCTACCGAGGAAGCCGTTCAAGCACCTCCAATACCGCTGAAGTGAACTACGCCAATGGAGGTTACAACAACAACAACTACCGAGCCTACAATCAAGAGTACAATTACAGTGCTAAGAACCATCCTGGTTTTGCTTATTCTAACCCTTATGCAGCTGAGAATCCTCCACCGGGATTCAGTGTTGGAGCCGGGGAAGAAATTGTGGAGAAAAAGATATTCGTGCTGGAGGAGACACTTGACAAGTTCATCAAAAGCTCCGACAATCGGTTTGGAAAGGTGGAAACTGAAGTGAAGAACATGTCCACTCACATGCAGCACATGACAAAGCACCTTCAGATGCTCGATACACAGCTCAGTCAGATTGCTACTACCTTGAGCAATCAACACAAGCCAGGCCAGCTCCCCAGCACCACAGAAGTCAATCTTGAGAAGGTAAAGCAAGTCAATGCAATTTCCTTGAGGTCCGGTACAAGGTATGAGGGTCCTAGCATGTCCTAGGATGATTTTGGGGCTGAAAGAGAGGAATTTCCTGCAGAAGATACCTCTGTGTCGATCGACACAGAGACACACGACACAGAGGCCGGGCAGAGCAGCAGAGGTCGACAGGGGGAATGCAGCCGTGTCGATGACACCCCCCTGTCGATCGATGGGCAGGACAGAAAGAAGCAGTCGACAGGCAGGCACCACAGGAGCCACATGGAGCTGAAAATTCAAAGAGAAAAGGTGATCCAACTCCTCCAATGCCTTTTCCCCAAAGATTTGCAAAGAAGAAGGAAGATTCAAAGTTTGCTCGATTCGTGGAGAATCTCAAGAATGTCAACATCAACATTCCCTTGATCGAGGCTCTCCGTGAGATTCTCGACTACATGAAGTTCTTGAGGAAGCTGATGAGCGAGAAAAAGCCAGTAAATGATGATCAAATTATCTCTATTCATGAGCAGGGTAGTCTTCTTTTGCAGAAACAGGTTCCAACCAAGAGGTCTGATCCGGGATGTTTCTCTAATCCGATCGAGATTGGGGGGAAGGAGTTTAGGAATGTCCTCTGCGACACAGGAGCCAGCATTAACTTGATGCCATTTTTAGTCTTCCAAAAGTTGCAGATAGGTGAGATGAGGCCAACCTCAATCACTCTTGAAATGGTTGATCGCTCAATTTCTCGACCAAGGGGAGTTGTGGAAGATGTTTTAATTCGAGTTGGTCATTTAATTTTTCCTGCTGATTTGTTGTGTTGGATATAAAGGAACATCATGGAGTGCCAATGATCCTTGGAAGAGAGTTTCTGAAGACAAGTGGTGCACTAATAGACTGCTGAGGTGGGGAGATTGCACTTTGAGGGAATGACGAGACAATCACCTTTGTGATTGATCAAAGCCAGAAGGAAGCAGCTTGCAATAACATCTCCACCACTACTGAGGAAGACGAAGAAGCCGCCGAGATTGAATGGGAGCG
>JAPKLW010006349.1:0-17625 GCA_026898455.1 Plectranthus barbatus | reverse complement strand
ACTGCCCATGAAATAATGTCATATGAATTTAAATTATTTAATATTGATTTATTTATATTTTAGTAATTTAATCAAACAAAATTCTTAAATTAAACAAATAGAATATTGATATTTAATGTACACACGCTGATTAAATAAGAAGACGACACGTGTCAAGCTCATCAAATATATTGTTGGTCCCGATATCACAGTATATATAGTATGTAGCGGAAATTTTCACATCTAAACTTGCACTCACAAACTGGTGGTTTTTGACCAGTTTGTGTTTTTGAAAACACTTTGTCTGCAAGCAAGGAATTATTTGTTCAGTTCCAATATACTATAACACTAAAATGTGTTAAATTTTAAAAATCTTGCAGAAATGTAAGAAAACAGTAAAAAGAAAGGAATTTATAGAGGTTCGGAGCCTAAAGTCCTACGTCCTCTCTTTAGACCTTGGTCTAGAAATTCACTAAGTTTTAGTTACAGATGGGTCTTGCGATCTATCGCTAGCTGGTAGATGTCACTTGGCTTCTAGTCTGGTCTCTTTGGCTTCGCAGATTTGGAGTATAGGCATACCACACAGCCTGCTCCTCCGCAGTTGAGATCTTATAGTTCCTCCCGAACTGTCGAACTGTTTGGCTAGACGACTGTAAGAATCACTATTGGAGATCTATACTGACTGTTATGTTCTTTCTAGGAGAGAAAGTGATACGATCCTTGCCGAAAGGTTGAGATCGCAGCCCAGGAACTCGAACAATTCGACTCAGACACGATGTGGAAGCAAACTGAACTTGATAATATGGGAAGATCCAACACCTTTGGATTCGAAAACCTTCAAGTATCGTAGTCCATATCGAAATCTCCTACGACCCAAGAAGCGGATTGATCCGACAATGAAGGATATGCACGAAGACACCACCAACAGATTTGACAGTCCGATTGATTAGCAACTCAGAAATGTGTCGAAAAAAGTAAAATTCATGTATACGATAATTGAGTTGTAATAGAGTTAGAAGGATATCGTTGAAAAATGTTGAAGGATTCAGCAATGCGAGAAGAGTTGGCTGAAGGATTCAGCATATATAAAGATTGCTAAGGCTGCTAGCAAACAACGGAGTATCGCAAGACTAGCAAACCTACGGAGATTATTGGAGGCACTCAACGAACACATCAAGTTGCTGAAGGAATGAAGGAAACAGATTGCTCAATCTCAGCAGAGTTGTTGAGATATCAGCAATCGAATAGCAACTCAGCAAACCTTCTGATCGCAATCAACAATCGGAATAAAGCCACAAAATCGAAGGATCTTTAATTTTCAGAGGTTAAGGAATCTCCTAAATCGAAAAGCAGAATTATCAACGACAAAAAGGAGATTTCCATACTAAACTCAAAGTTCCATTCTGATAAGTCGGCTAATTAAGGAGAGAGCCAAGCAGACAAGGAGGAGATCTGAAGATTCTCTGCACCTTTCAGAAAAGGAAGAACGAAGATTGAAGAACTATAAAATTCCTAGTCCGACGTCCAAAGGAGAAGAGAGGAGTGTCCTCACTCTAAGTGGTGTCGAGAAGATTGACAACTAAGGTGCTTGAAGGTGCGCAGTGTTTAAACAGAGGAGTTGTTCATAGCTAGAGATCGAGTTTAAACACATTTCATAAACACTTGCTGAGTTGTGATCTCAGCAAGGTATGTGCAAGAATTCTTAAATTTTTGTTGCATTCATAGAAACTCTGATCGGGGACCAACACATTCCCAAATTCTATCTAAGAAGATAACTCTGATCAACGTTTGCTAGAAGAACAAACACTCTCAACCCCTAGAAGGATAAACCTACCAAGTGTATTTTGGTATAGCTTCACAGGCCAGTTGCAGTGCCTGTGGCCAGGATTAGTTAAACTTCTCAATAGAGAAGAATCAATGTTGCAACCTAAGAGTGAAAATTAGTGAATTTCGTTTGTACAGAACGAATGGTGAACATAAGAATGTTTGACTTTCTAACGACTATAAAATATTTTGTCTTTTATTGCTTTCTTTATTACCTTTAATTAAAAAAAATTTAATTGACTTCGTAAACGATAACCATCAATTGTTGGTGTACATTTGTAATTGAACTTATACTTGCTCAGCCTTGACAAGTTTTAATAAACAGCTTTCAGTTGATAATCAATAGAGCCCACACCAATTATTTATGTATGTTTTATAACTCTAATGAGAGACCAACATAAAATATTTTAGAAACAATTATTGGTGTTAATGGGTGACATATAATTTTTAATTAGTGGAAACACCATTAATTAGTGGGGTGCAGTGATATACTTAAAAGTTTAGAAACTTGTATAAAATGTGGTATTTTAGGAAATTTACACATGATTGTAAAATTAGTGCACTAATAGAGTACTTGGGTTGAACCTACTGCCTTGGCAGTCTATGTAGAGTTTAGGTGATAATTATTCGGTAACTAATTATTTTTTTAATTATAATATAACGAATTAATCTTCTAGCGGCTTGCAGATTTAGCCTCCCAACTAATTTTTTTTCTTTCAATAAAATGATATAATATTTTCTTGAAATAATTTTCTTCGAGAAGTTATTACATAGAAGAGAGGCTGAAATTGGAAAAAAAAAAAAAGACAATATAAGGGGGCTAAAGAATAAGATAGATAAAAATTTAGTCTGTAAAGTTTTATATTGTTACGTACTATTGAAATTCATTTTAGTGTACAGATTTTTATATATTTTATTAGTATTAAGAAGTGATATTTTACACAAAAATCTAATGAAATCCTCTAATAAATATTTCTAATCTGCCACCTGTCCTTCTGTAATTCCAACCCAAATCTTAGAAAGAGCTCATAAATCCCTCAGCAACTTTACCAGTGGAAATATTAGAGAAGAAAGAATATGATGGATGATGTAATGAGCGAGGGACCCATCTGCACATTTGTCATATATCCCTCAGCAACTCATTGGATCTTGAAGAGAGGGTTTGCAGGGATTTAGTCGTCTCCCCCGATCACATTTGATCGTTGAGTCGGGCGCCCCCGACACACGACAAGTCACACAACAGCAATGGCTCACTTGAAGTCTATTATATGATATTGGCTATACATGTATGTTGCTCCCCGATTAGAGAGTTTATAGTTGCAGTGGAATGTTAATAATGTTTTGCACTTATATTGCTAAGGTCAAGACTCAGCAAATGTTTATCAAAGGTGTTTAAGCTCGTATATTCGTACGATTTACTTCAAGTTATACAACAACGCTTGATATGTTGAGTTACAAAATGAGCAACAAGTAACAAAATAAAAGCAGTAAATGAACACGGGATTTATAGTGGTTCGAACAACTATTCTACGTCTACTCTTCAGTCCTCTTGACTGAAAACTCACTATGATTGATTACAAGATCAGGCTTGATCTCTAATGTTGAGCAGCTCCTCCGTCTGTTCAGGGCGCACCTTCAAGCACTTCCGTCTTCAATCTTCAATTTGATTCTCATTAGAGTAAGGACAAACATCCCTTCTCTTCGGACATCGACCTTGAGAGTTTTATAGTTCTTCCCAAACCTATCTTTTTTCGGCTATAGCCCATGATAATCACTCTTGTAGAACAAGGTGACTGCTAGATTCTTTCTACGATAGAAAGAATCCTAAATGTAACCTTAAAAGAGAACTTCAAAGGTCTCGAGCTTTGAATTCAAAAGCTTATATAAAGCCTCGATCAAGTGAAGGCTCGGATATGAGTTCGCGTGAGTTTGAGAGTATTTGAATTGCCAAACTTCTCTGATTTTGAACTGCCGAAATTCTTAGCTCTTCGCAAAATCATCTTTTTTTAAGCAAAGATTTAAACGTCCATTTGAATCTTGTCTGTTTGACGCAGGGTGTCTGCTCGCCAATCTCTGTCCTTCGTTTTCTGCGAAGTACAGAGACTCTTCAGACCTCCTTCATCTCTGATTGGCGTTCTCCTGATTTTAGTCGTCTTTGTTAGAACAAGATCTTTGAGTTTGGATCTGGAAACTTCCCTTTTTCTGTTGATTATCCTTCTTTTTGATTCGTCGAGTTTCCATGTGATTTTGGATCCTTTTGTTTCAGGACTTCGTATTGAATGTTGATTGTTGTCATGCGTTTGATGGCAGTTGATAGTCTGCTTATATTTCGGCAGTCCTGCTGAGATTCAGCAACATGCTTGCTTTACTCCTTCAGCATTCTGTTAAATGCTTCCAGCATTCTTCATGTATTTGCTAGTTTTTCCAATGTTTGCTAGCTTCTTTAGTAATATTCCTTCTTGCGGACTCCTTTAGCATTTTCTTTCAGTTTTCTTGAGTCTTCTAGCATTCTCCTTTGAGCTTTGCTGATTCTTCAGCAAACTTCAATCCTTTCTTCTAGTTCTATTACAACTCGAATAAGAATATCCTATACCAGACTTTTTACAATATGACATGATTCTAAGTTGCTAGAAACTAGATCGACTTTGATGCATTAAAATAAAACTACATACAGTTTAGATGAACGTTTTATAATATTTGTAATAATATTCTTGACAATTTCCCCCTTTTTCGTGCGATCAAAGCCCTAATTCTAACTTAGTCATAATTCTAATTTACTGATCACAGGAAGCTGATTTCTGAGATTACAAGATATTCCTAGCAATTCTATTCTCAGCATATCAACTACCTTAGACTCAGTATCATTCAGAAATTTTCCCCTTAAAATATAGAGGATTTTGCTCGGTTAAAAATTTTGTTCAAGTAAATGGCTTTCAAATCAACAATCAGAGAAACATAGAGCGCATTCGCACATAATACAAAGCAACACACAGGAACATATCACGCACACCCAAACAGTCCAAGCAAATCGCTGATTACACTGAATGTGTAAGTTAAGCTGTAGGAATCAAATTCAAAGTTGGACAATGAGGTGTTGCCATCAACCTGGGTTAGTTTCCATTAAAATTTTGACGATAGAGTACATGGAACATACACCCAAATCAAAGTTCAAATGGTTTTTCCAGAAGACTGTAAGATATGGGAGGATTACTTTTTGGTTGTCAAGGAGTCTGAATTAACATCTTTAGCGCTTAACGAGCCGGTGGGTTTCTTTGGTTTCCTGAGAGTCTTTGTTGTCACTTTCATAAAGTTGTCCACCAGGGCTTCTCTCTCTTCCCTTCTAATCCTCTCTCTTTCCTCTTTCTTTCTTCGTTCCTCCATCTCTTCATCTTCTTGTTATCTTTGCAAGTCTTCCTTTAGTTTTCTACGTGCTTCGAGGCACCAAATTCTTTCTTCTTCTTCCTTCTGCCCTCTACTTTTTCTGCCAATATCTTTTCTTCCCCCTCTTTGATCGCAACCAAAAGGTCGGTGGAGAAGGTTTCGAAGTCGTCCTGCAAAGTTTGGCGAATTTCTGTTTTTGCCTCGACCACTTGGGTTCGCACTTCAGTCTCACAATAGGCATAACCTGCTCTTCAGTTTTCTTCTCTACCACAGCATGAATGAACATTTGGAGGTCCCTGTTGAAAGTGCTAGAGCTCAGAGGCTCAACTGTCATCGCTAGGGGCATAGATATCACAATTTAATTTGACGTGGTAGGGATGTCAGCAGTGCATTTGTCGTAACCTCATTGGTTCTGATCTCAAGGTCAGCATTCGCCTTCTCTGCTGCCTTGTCTCCTTCTCTTTCAGCAGGGATTTGGTTTTCCTCCTGCACCAAATCTTCTTCAACTAAAATAGTAACAACGTGGCTTCCTCCTTGCCCAGCCAGTTGTTTATCCACAATCACCTTCTCAATTACATGACTGCTTCCACCTTGCGCAACAGTCTGGTTCACACCTTCCTCAACAGTATTGCTATCTCTTTGCACAGCAGTCTGTCGAACAACACTTTCAACATTAACACCAGCACCATCACTTCCCCCTTGTGCAGTGACGGGCTGAACAATCTAAAAAGCAGCAGTCCTTTCTCCTTGTGCAGGAGTCTGCTTGGTCATAGCACCACTTATACCACTTGGCATCACATCTTGCAAATCCTTGAATGCTCATTTCCTTTGCATTTTGTCAAATTCTGCATCTGACAGAGCATCTGGATTTTCAACCCTTTTTTCAGCATTTCTGACCTTAGTCTTGCCTTTAACGATCCTAGCCTTTTCAACATCCTTCTGAGTAATTCGTTCAGGTTGGTCAATGGTTTGCATCCTGGCATTGCGCTCATCGTAAGCAGCTTGACTTGCTCATATCGAGCATTCTTTTGCTCAAGAGTCATCTTTAGCTTTTCTTTGTCAAATTCCTTCTCCGCTCTTGTCCTTTTTAATGCTTTCCCCTGTCACCTCTTCTTCCATGCTTCCTGCTCCTCTGCAGTGAACTCTAGCTTCCTCTTTGTGTCCTTGGAGGCTTGCTCAAAAAAAGTTTCCTCTGCATTCTAGGCAACATCAGGAATCGGTAGAGTGTGTCTACTACCGAGAATGTAACCTGAATAGTTGATCCTTGGAAACAATCAGTCCTTCCTCTCTTCTCTGCTTGTCCTTCATCATTTGTTGGTTTTCTCTTCCTCTACTGGGGACTCTTCAACGTTCGCTTTTTCTTCACTACAGGCGGCATGAGGGGTTCCAGCTGTGTGATTTCTTGCAGGCTTCCATACTCCTTGAACAAGGCATCCTGTTCTGCTTGCCTTCTCTCCGCTTCAATTTCCTCAGCAATCAGTGGAATAGTTGTCTACAGAATGGAGTCACCTTGGTAAGGCTCTTCTTTGTCAAAAATTGGTTCGTTGGGGTCGACATTGATTTTCCCTTTTGGAAAGATCAGCACCCTGAAGTCCTCCGCACGTTGTTGTTTCTTTGTAGGAAACATGTAGTCAGTGGGCATCAAGTCTTCTCCACGGCAGCGCTTCCCCTTGGGTATAATGCCCTCAAGAAAGTGACTTATCTTGAGTCCAAAACCCACGTCCTAAGTGAACGTATGCTCCGTCTTTATATTCGTGTACTTATAGACATGCGCCATCCATTTGGTGTAGATAAAGGTTGCCCAATTCCCATGAATTTGGTCTTCTATGGCCATCATTACAGCAAATTTCTTGACACTCAACTCTGAAAACGAGCCAACTTCTCCTACAAACATCCTTATAACAATTTGTGCTAGGCTATTCATAGGCTCTTCCAACAATCTCAACGGTGCAGCCACCTTCCATGGTTCTGTAAATGTGTCTTTCTTCCACCTAAGCCATCTCCTCTTCATCTCTTCATCATCGGTCACTTTATAGGTGGCGTCATCCTCTCCTTCCGGTCTCAAGCCATACCTTTCTGCCAACACTTTTGGGCTTACCTCTATCTTAGTGCCTAAGACGCTTGTGGTGATGAACTTCTCACTTTTATCAATCACGGCTCTTGCAAAGAATTCTACAACCAAGTGAGGTCGGAACTTGATAGGCTGCGCAAACAAATACTTCAGAAGTCCTACATGATCGAGTTTTTCAATAAGTCTAGTGTAGTAGTGTTTTTTGAATAGAGGCTCGTAGAGTATCTTGTCCTTTTGCACTTGAGCCGCCCTTCGTTCAATGGTGAGTTCGCCGCGAGCTTTGCCGTGAGCAATGGCCACCAAACGACCTTAGGGGATCGATTCATCAATCAGCTATTTCTTGAACACACTTGTGAATGTCGGCTGAAATTGTTCAGGTTTGCCGGGAATGCATGGCCTCAAAGACGATTTGGCAAGGGGATTTGAATGGTTGGATGATTCCGCCATTGATATTTCTCTTGAACTCAAAGAGATAGAGAGTCGAAGAAAGATTTGAAATCAGAAATATAAGGAGTAATAGGGTTAAAAATCCCAAACCAACTTCCTTTATACGATAAGAGGCAATAAGCTTCGTGTAAACGGTTGGATCTCCTATCTGATTTGGACAAATCGACGGTTGGGCAATTCAGTGACGGTTTGCCTTACATCCCACAATGATGGAAAGTTACGTGTGGCTGACGTGGCATTTGCTTATTTGTCGCTGCCCTGTGCAGCAGTCATTCTTCCAATTAATGTAGACTCCACAGCTGCTCCGTCAATCAGATAGTCCCGCCTTTAAGAGATTTGAAATCATTATCTCTTCTTTGTCTGCTGGGCCAAATGGAGCAAACATAAGGTCTTCTACTGAGAGCTTGGACTTAGCAATCAACAAGTATCTCTTGAAGCTTGGACTCAGCAACTGATATATACCTGCTGAGAGCTTGGACTCAACAGTGAACTTAGATTCCACTAAGATCTCAGAACACCATAGATAACATAAATCTGCTAAGTGCTTGGACTCAATAGTGAACATAAAATCTGCTAGGATCTTAGTCTACCGTGGAAAATAAGTATCCGCTAAGTGAAGGAACACGCCGGTGAAGGTGGTTCGTCCCCTCGATCGATGTTGGGTACCAAACGTACACATACAAGGTTTAATCAAATTAAATCAAGAAGATCAAGGAATACTAATAGATCTATACAGATCTGTAGATCAATTCCACTGGAGATCTTCTAGCCTGTGTCCTGCGAACCACGATCGGAGGCCGGGTGGTCAACAATCCTCTGATTCATTAGATGCCAACCAAAACTAGATCTACAATGTTTGAGAGAACTAAACCTAGCCGTCATTCAACACATGAACTTATGAAAATGAGAACTTGGATTTTCTCTCAACCATAAGATCCTATTTATAGGCATCGTCTAGGGTTTCTAGTTGGGCCAGACCAAGGATTTCTAGAAGGTATAGGATTGGGCTTCCCATAAGTCCAAACACATATATTCAGCCCAAAATATAATTTGAACTTATAACATTAAATCATTCCACTAAAGAATTAATGTAGCAACTTCCATCCTATCCCGATGTGAGTCAGGGCTTCTATTTGACTAAATTAATTCCCCATGTTTAAGATAATGCACATCCATTAATTAATTAAAAGCTCTGACAACATTAATTAATTAATATCTCAATTCCTTAAGTAGTACCCGCTCAACATTATTATCGTATCGGAATAAATTCCACTTGCAGGGTTTAATACTATAAAACTTAAGAGCTCCTTAAGGGGATGTCATCAACCTGGATGTCCAGGACACGGTGCCCTAATGTGACTAAATAAACACATACAAATAATCTTGTTACCCAAGATACGGAGCATACTGAATCATTCTTCTGATTCTCACCTATGGTAAGTCAAAGTAACAAACAATCATTTGCATATATCTAAATTTCACATCTAGGGTTAAGAATTATCAAAGTCGCCGAGATCTTGGTTCCTCATAGAGTCAGAATAAAAAGAACACGTCTCACCACGATCCATTCAATGCGACACCACGCACTAGCATAAACTAATAACCAAGACTAGTTATCTCAAGTTTATACTACAACCTAAAACGATAGTTTATCCAGAACTACCTTAGTTGTGAATACGTTTTATATCTTATAAGGAACCCAACAATGCGATCTTCAGTGGGACGACTCACCCACCACATTGTCTACATTATAAGATAAGTGGATATACACGCAATCATGAGATTGCAACAATGTGATAATGTTTGTTTCAGTTATTTACATGAGATTAAGTACATGACAAAACTCGCTTAAAAGTTCTCTTTACAGTATACTCCAACAATCTCCCACTTATACTAAAGCTAAACTTTTAGCATACACCATGTCATTTTAGTATACACCATGTCATTACAAATCTCCCACCTCTACAAAAAAAAAAGAATTTATAGCCAAGACAATAGTTGTTGCTATATATATAAAAATTGTCACTAAATCAAGGTAGTGGCAATTTTTGTGTTCGTCACTATATCGTGGCTACTTGATAGTGGCTAAAAGTTTTAGTAACAACAGTAAATAATCGTCACTATAATTTATGTTATAGTGACACTTGTGTTTGTCACTAGAATATATTGTTTTAACAACAAAAAGATATTATCACTATTTTTTAATTTTATAGTAACTCAATTATTATTGTCACTATTTTTTCTGTTTTATAGCTACCCAAAATTATTATCACTATTATTTATACATATAGTGACAAATTATTTATTTCACAAAATCTTATTTTAAAAAATAAATATTTTTAATTAGTAACCCGCCGGAATCCGAAACATGGTGGCCCGGTTGCACTGCACGAACCCGAGACCACGTTGCATGGTTCGGGCTCGCGCTTGGTCGCTCAAAGCCGGAATCCGCCCCCTATCTGGTCAGGTCGCACTGACCCTCGCACCTGGACTAACCACCACAAGCCACCCTGCCCGTCTCTGAACTTGCACACACCAAGCCGAATCCAAGCCCCCCACCCAGCCAGGTCACACCACACCTCGCGCCTGGTCCATCATGAAGCCGAACCTACCCGGGCCTGCCTGCACAACATCTGAGCCGCCTCCTGCAGGGATCAATCAAAAATAAATGAATAAACATGTAAGTAAGAGGAATTGAACACAGTACCTCACAGTAATTATCCATTACCTCGAACCATTACACCACAAATCAATTTGTTGTTGAAAATGACAATTAATATACATAAATGTTAATCTACTTATTCCACTATTTTAAAAAATAAATTTTGACTTAATCAAACTTCTTAATTTTGAAATTAGGCAAAATCGAGTTTCTCTATTTTTCATTATTAATTTATATTTGGAGTGTTTGTTATGTTGTAATTTTGAGTTTATATAAATATTTGTTAGATTAAAAATTAAATGTCTCTTAATTCCATAAAATTATATATTCAAATATCAATTCACTTCACACATATTTATACTATAATTAAACATTATAATAATAAAATATTATAATTAATTCCATTCAAATATAAACATTTATATTTTATTACATATTCAATATTGTATAAAAAGTACAAATACAATTTATTAAATTGCATGTAGTATAATTAAGGAGATTTATCAATTCAGGACCCGAAAGATAGTTTAATTATCGATTTAGGACCCGAAAGATTAATTCTCAATCCAGGACCTGAAAGATCAAAAAAATTCTCAATCCACGACCCGAAAGATCATACAATTCTCAATCCAGAACCTGATATTGAGGTCCTGGATTGAGAATTGAATGATTTTCGGGTCCTGGATTGACAAATCATCTTTCGGGACCTGAATCAATAACTGAACTATCTTTTGGGTCCTGAATCGACAATTTTCCTATAATTAAGTATTTGAAAAATTAAACGATTAAAAAACAAATAATTAATTTTATTAATCAGAATAATGAATAATTAAAAATTGAAACGCTTTAAAGTATTTATAATTTTTAATTAGGTATGATTGAGATTTCAAATATGATTAATAATTTTAAAATTCGAGGAAAATAGTCGAGTTAATATCAAATATAACTTAGATATTTTTTAATCATAAAATATTATTATTCTTTTATATTAGTAACATTATTTAAAATTATCACAAATTGTGTCTTTCGTTTTGAAATAAGTAATTAACATTATAAAAGTATTTTTGATCGTAAAAATATTATTTTCACTAACTATAGTGACAATAAATACTAATATTATTTATGAAATTGTCACAAATTAAGGTTATTTTCAGTCAGAAAAATATTATTGTCACTTACTATAGTGACAATAAATACTAACAATTTAAGAAATTATCACAAAATAGGTATTTTTAGTCACAATATATTATTGTCACTAATTACAGTGACAAAAAATACTAACAATTTATGAGATTGTCACAAATTATATGTTTTTGCGATGACAAAAATTATTATTGCTGTAAATGCATTTTTAGTCACAAAAATATTATTGTCGCTAACTGTAGTGATAAAAAATAGTGACAACATGTAAAATTGTCACAAATTATATTTTTTGTGACGAAAAAAATAATTATGGCTGTAGATGCATCTTTAGTCACAAAATTATTATTGTCGCTAATTTTGGTGATAAAAAATATCGACAACATATAAAATTGTCACAAATTATATTTTTAGTGACATAATAAATAATTGTTACTGTAGAGGTATTTTTAGTGACAAAATTTTAATTATCACTAGCATTATCGTTGCTACAAGCTGTTTTTCTTGTAGTGCACTTAGACTTAAAGTGTAGCTGCAATATATCATCAACCAAGACCCTCTACGTGTTTTTCGAAGATCTAAGTTTCCAAAGTCTTCGTGAAAGGATCAACGAGGTTATACAACGACATAAATTTTCAACAGTCATGTCACCTCTCTTTACAATCTTTCGTAAAATATGGTAGTGTCTCTCTATGTGTTTACTTGCCACATGGGCTCTAGGTTCTTTCGAGTTTGCTACTACAACAGTGTTGTCACAACAAATTGTGATACACTTAGGCATACTCGTAATCACCCCCAAGTCCAACAAGAAGCTCTTAAGCCAGACAACTTCTTTGGCAGCCTCTGAGGCAGCCACGTAATATGGCTCCGCCTCCCAAGCTAAACATATAACCCGAGGTTAACTTTCTCATATCTCAATTAGCTTAAAATCTGAATCTTAATAAACCAAAGGGGTCAGACTGTCTGATAGGTAAACCAGCATATAATCTCGAGTTCTTTTCAGATACTTGAGAACATATTTTACCGTAGTCCAGTGCCCCAGGCCGGGTTAGATTGATATCTTGCCACCATGCAAACTGCACAGTAGATATCATGTCTAGTATAAAACATAGCATACATAAGGCATCCTACTGCCGAATCATTAGGAACCTTAACTCTCTCCTCCATCTTGTATGGCGTTTTAGGACACATGTCCTTAGACAGAAGAACTCCATGTCACAAAAAAGCAGAAATCATTTCTTTGAGTTTTGTATGCTAAACAGGGCAATAACAGTGTTGATATAGGAAGCTTGGTACAAATGCAACATTCTCTTATTTTGATCATGAATGATCTTAATTCTAAGAATATACATAGCATTTCCAAAATCCTTCATCTGTTACTATTTTGACAGCCACACCTATTCGTCCAACAATACGCTCAAGTTGTTACCAATAAAAAGATATTGTCTACGTACAGTACTAAGAATACCACCACGTTTCCATTGCTCATTTTGTACACACAACTTTCATCTTGAAAATTTTCAAATCTAAGGATTTCATTACCTCGTCAAAACCAATGTCCCAAGATGTAGAATTTTGTATAAGTCCATGAGGAGACTTCTTTAACTTCCAAACTAGATGCTCTTAGCATTTCATTACATAACCTTCAGGTTACCGCCTTTAAATGTCTTCATCCAGATTTCCATTAAGGAAGACTGTCATAACATCCATTTGCCAAACCGCAAAGTCCATGTAATCTGCTATGGATAAGAGATTGCAGATCGACTTCAGCATAGCTACAGGTGAGAAATTATCATCACAAACGATTCTCTCTATTTGAGTGAATCCCTTCGCCACCAACCATGCTATAAAGGCAATGACCTTTCCGTCAGATCCTCTCTTACACCTATAGACCCACTTACACCAAATGGCTATATTGCCTTTAGGAAGGTCTGAAGGTCGTACCCATCCATAGCGTCTATAGATTCAATCTCAGAATTCATAGACTTATGCCAAGACATCGCATCTACATCTTGAACTGCCTCATTGTAAGTTCAGGGATCGTTCGCTTCATGTTCACCAATGTGGACCACTAATGTGGACCAAGTCTGAAGACTCTCCACACCCATGAAACGATTAGATTGAACAAATCTCCCACTACAACAAGGCAGTACCTGTGTAGATACACCAGAGTCAACACGATGTGTAGTCTCTTGTGGTATAACACTTAGTACACTCAGTGTACCATTATCTCCTCTCTACTCATTAAGAATGATCTTACTCTTGGATTTATGCTCACTTATATAGTCTTCCTCCAAGAATCGGGCATTGGTATTCGCCACCACCCTCTTATTCTTTAGGACTATAAAAGTAACCACCTTTCGTCCCCCTAGGATATCCTATAAACAACCGTACTTCCATTCTAGGTGCCAACTTATCGATTTCTTTATCCAACACATATGTTGGGCAACCCCAAACTAGAATATGGTTTTAAACTAGGTTTTCGCCTAGTCCACAATTCTATTGGAGTCTTTATAATTGATTTAGAAGGTACTAAGTTCAGAAGGTACGCCGCTGTTTCCAAGACATAACCCTAAAACAAAAGTAGGCAAAGTAGCATAACTCATCATCGACCTCACCATCTCCAAAAAAGAATTATGTTTCTTCTCTCTTCTACGCCAAGTTGTTGCGAAAAAAACAGGCGTAGATAGTTGAGATATAATCTCGTTATCCAATCAGTATTGCCTAAATTTAGCATTGAGGTATTAGAAACTACAATAAAATCGTAGTGACTTGATACTTTTACCTTTTCAATTCACCACTCCAATCTTAAATTATTTGAACTTGTCAATTCATTCAGACATGTGGCGTATCAAGTAAATGTATCCAAAACTTGAATAATCATTCGTGAAACTCACGAAATACTCAAGACCACCTCTTGCTTGAATAGACATAGGCCCACACAAATCAGATTGAATCATTTTCAACATATCATTGGCTTTAAATCCTTAGCCTTAAAAAAAAGACCTTAATGTCATCTTTCTCTCCAATTAGGATTCGCAGACTGAGAATGGTTCAACTTGGAGAGATTCCATTGATCCACGACTTATCAGTCTTTGGATCCTAGTCAGATTAGAATAACCCGATCTTAGATGCCAAATATATGTTTGATTCGACGTAGAAGAAACGATTCTTTTAAATGATGAATAAGCATGAGTTTCAGTCGCAGAATGATATACACAAGTAATAGTATACAAGGAGTTTTCCAACATGCTAGAACAGATAAAAGAGTTATTTCTCATAATAACATCAGTGTTATTAAAAAATAATTGAATATTCATCCAGAAATAGTTTTCAAAGCTGAAAATAAGTTCTTTCGAAAACTAGGCACATTTAAAACATCCTTTAATACTACAACACAATCCGGAAAAGATTAAGTGTATATCTCCCACTGCAACAACCACCACTCTAACAACATTTACTAAGCTTACAGTAATCTCGCCTTCATTACTTGTCTTGTCTGCATAAAACCATGCAGACTAAAACAAACATGATTAATGACACTAGTATCTACTATCCAAGAGATAGTAAAACAAGCCGCGAGACATGTTTCAACAACTAAAATAGAAGATGTACATGAGATACCCTTCATTATGAGGGGACAATTATATTTGTAATGCCCAGACTTGTTGCATTTGTAGCTCCTTCCCTTTAGTTTCATGACACTACCAAAAAGTGTCAGACTACCGGAAAGTATTACTTATTTGCTCCCACTGTTCTTTTCCTTTTGTGGATTCTTCTTCTAACCGTCATTACACAAAAAAGATGATGCTTCAAAAGAAACCAGAGCCAGTGATCTCTTACCCGTGAGATCCTCCACTATAATCAAGCCAGTAAGAAAATCAGCAACAGAGTACTATTTCTTACCCATGATTACTTTTAAGTGGAAGTATGGGTTCAAGAGACATTGAGTAGGCATTTTGAGTGCAAATATGTACTCTTCAGCAACTAGTACAATATTCAAATTTATTTCCAGTCCAAACAAATTGGACCAATAAGCTTGTTATGATAGAGAACAGTCATAAGCAGATTAAACGACAAGATGATAACTGAAATAAATTAAATGCAAACACGTAAGCATTTAAATCACATTAATTGAAGCATAAAACATGGAAACCTTCAATATCAATATTTATGCAACCTCCAATAGCCCAACAAATATATATGCAAGCCACGGTGGGTGGACGTTTACACGCATATCCATTAACCAGACAAACTATCTTTAATTCCAATATCACGTCAACATATACATTATGACGAATGGAATTAATAGTCGGACCATTTAACAGGCCATGTGAATTAAAACAGGGACTCCGTTGGGGAGTTATATAGAAATTCACATCTAAGTGATGACCACAATTTAACCAATAAAGAAAATCATTTTACAATTGATGACCTTACCGTTAGGACTTTACATCGCTTGCAAATAATTTCTTAAGGTTATCCTGAATTAAATCTTTACCAATAAACAGTGAATGACACATCCGTTGGGGGGTGACACCCAGGGTCACGCGAGTGACACACACTTCATTTAAAGATAAAATTCATTTTTTATTAGAAGTCTTATCCAGTGAATGTTGTATCCGTTGGGGGGTGACGCCCAGGGTCACGCAAACAACACACACAATCACTTATAAGACCAATTGTGGAGGCCTAAATAAATTAATTAAAATTTATTTTTAACTCACTTAGTCATTTTAAATTGAAGGTTTTTGACAGCGTACAATAAGAAATTAAATAAATCCTAGCATGCTCCTAACATCTAAAACATACAACATGCTTAGAAAATAAATACACATCATGCAAGAACAAATAAAATGTCCTCGTGGCCCCAAGATGTTGATCACTGCTATTTCTAACAGATTAATTATAATAACAGCGACAAATAAATTTGTAAACCCTAAGGTTATCGATCCAGGGGAATTGTGTGGGGAAATTATCCTATGTACTAGCTATGGTTCTAAAATTCATTGTTTGAGGAATTCAAAATCAGGGTTTTGTTTGGAAAATAAAGATAACAATACTTAAAAATTAAAGGAGTTTTGGAAAGCAAATTAAAGAACACAAATTCTAGGGAAGAACTCTTATTATGGATAACATGTAGGAATCAATTAATTTAACAGGTGGAATACTGCAATGATGTTATATCTCCTTGTTTGGCAAATATAACCTAGATTACTAATTAGTGACTCATCTCCGCTCGGTCTCAAAGTACACCAAACAAGTCAATCAGATAAGCAAATCAGTTCAATTCCTACATCTAGTACATCTGTTTGGATAGTGTAGATCGTATCATGTATTCCTATTCCCACTATCAATATTCACCTCTCGGTCCTTCTATCAATAGCTAGACATCTAAATTAATCGTCACCTCTCGGTCCTTGAATTAATCTAGAATTATAGAATAAACACAGGAATCATGAACCTAATTAATTAATCCTAACATGCATCCATAATAATATCAACCCCTAGAACCCGCTAGGGTTTCTAGCCACTCATCGTAGATAGAAATCCAAAAGAAAACATATTAAATTGCATAAACATAAAGAACTTACAAGAAAATAAAAGGGTTTCGTGTTCCCCAAGTCTCCAAAGTCTCAAAACCAAATTGTAGAACGAAAATATGATAAGGAATACTCAAAAATCGAGTTTAGTAGGCTATTTATAGTGGTGGATGTGTATCCTATCAAATCTAGGGCTAAAGATATGAATAAATCCGAATTTTATCAAATTTTCGCTCCAGCAGACACCTCCGCGTCGACCGCTTCTGATTCACGTCGATCGATGCAACTTCTTGATCTTCGTCGATCGCTTCTGATTGGCGTCTGTCGACGCAGCTTCTCGCCCCTCCTGCGCGGTCTCACGGTTTTGGCCATAACTTTCTCTCCCGAACTCCGATTGACCCGATTCCAGTTGCATTGGAAAGCTAACTCAAAGCATCATCCATTGCCATGTGCCAATAGCTCGAATTCCACATGTGGACGAAATCGTCACTGCTACTCTTACACGTCACTGCTTCCGGAATGGATTTCTCGTGAATTTAGGCCTAAAACCCTACAAAAACACCAAAACGCGCATAATA
>JAPKLW010006348.1:0-14540 GCA_026898455.1 Plectranthus barbatus | reverse complement strand
CGAGGAAGCATTCCAAAAAAATATTTTGAAGATAGTTGAGAGAGTTTTGAGAGCCAAAAATCAAAGGTATGTTGATTTCAACCATTTTTTCACATTTTTCATTCGTTTTATGCATTATATTGATGATATGTGTTTAGAAACGATATGTTGATTTCAACCGTTTTTCACATTTTTCATTCGTTTTATGCATTATATTGATGATATGTGTTTAGAAACGACTTGTATAGCTTAGTTTTTTAGAAAATATTGTGATTTTAGGACTGTTTTTCGTAAAAAAAATACGCAGAGAACTCTGGAAAAAACCCTGAAAAATAAAAAAACCCGCGCGGAAGTCGAGATCTCGATATTATTATCGAGATCTCGAAATGTCTGCTGGATCATGCTTTGGATTTTATTTAATATTTTCGTATCATTTATCGCAGATGTCGTATCAACGTTTCATCATACGTCATGGTGGTGCATGGGACAGATCCGAGTATATGGGCAGAGACGAGCAATTGATTTGTTTGAGACGTGAACGGATCTCCTACAATGCCATTTTGTCCGAGATTCACGAGATCATGCACTGTGATCTCCTCAGTACTAGCTACTGCTTGTTTTACATGAGCAGTATATCTGGGGGCTCGAGGCATGTGAAGGCTGGACTGAAGACCGACGAAGATATTATGCGGATGCTATATGAAAATAGCATTGATCCAATTATATACGTGGTCACCAAATTGAAGCAAAATCAGTCCGGATTTCAGGCACCTCAGTCACAGTCACAGCGATCAACACGAATGGGTGGTCCTAGCATCTCATTAGCTGATGATTTCGTAGATGAGTATGAGGCGGAATCTACAGATGATGATGATGATTATTGTGATGATGATGAGGAGGAGGAGGAGGAGGAGGAGGAGGAGGCAAGCGAGGAGGAGAGGGACGAGGAGGAGGGCCGGAGTCGGTTGTTTGAGTCCTTGGTCAGTGATTTTTCTAGATGGATTCTAGCTCCTGGGCGAATGGATCAGTACGGACTATCTAACAATAACTTGAGTCTGTCCGTGGCTGCAGCTCGACATGATCAGGAAGTAAGGAGTTGGGTGCTTCCTTTAATAGAGGTTGATGCTCCTGAGCGTTTGGAGTGGATTATTCCCACAGATTGGGCCCCGACTCAGCTGTGCATTGGAGCGACATTTAGCAGCAATGATGAACTTGACCTTGCTGTAGGACTGCATCACTTGCATCACCGGTTGGAGTACTCCACAGAGGGGTCCAGCACTACTCGGCTAAACTTGAGATGCAAGCATGAGAATGGTTGTCCTTTTATGCTACATGCAAGACAATCTGGAATTGTTTGGAGAGTATTCAAGTGTGATCTGATGCACAGCTGCCAGACGGATATTGATCGTGTTGCTCCCCGCAGAGTGTTGGGTAAGTATTTCTCCAGTAAGTTGGCGGCGGAGGGCACTATTCTAAAGCCGAAGGAGATGATGTCTGAATTGTTGATTCAATTCGGCATCAAGATTGATTACAGTTTTGCCCTGCGGGCAAGAAACATAGCCATTGCAATGGTATTCGGCGAGTGGGAGAAGTCTTATGCGATGCTGCCGGGCTACTTACACATGCTACAGTCTCGTAACCCAGGCACGATGTATGATATATCCACTTCTTCGGAGAGTTTGTTCAAGCACATGTTTCTGGCGCTTGCTCCTTGCATCGATGCAATTTACAGCTTCATGCGCCCAATGATTGTTGTAGATGGCACGCATCTGAAGGGCAAGAATAAGGGAATGTTGTTTGTTGCGGTGACGAAAGACGGCAATGAACAATTATTTCCCCTTGCTATCGGGATTGGACCCATAGAGGATGATGAGTCGTGGATGTGGTTCATGCATCGCTTGTATGTTTGCTTCGGAGATCGCGAAGGACTGATCATTGTCAGTGATCAGCACAAGAGCATAAAAAATGTAGTGGAGTTAGCATTTCCGAATGCTACGCATGTTATTTGCTACTACCACTTGGCGAATAACATGTCGAGGTACGGTCCGCAAGTTGGTGCTGTTTTACGAGATGCAGCCTACTGTTATAGGCATGATGCATTTCAAAAGCGCATGTCTACTTTGTAGATTCTGAGCAAAGAAGGAGCTTACAAGAGGCTTTTGGATATAGGAGTCCACGTTGGTCGAGATCTCAGTGCTCTGGTACCCGATTCAGCTTCATGACGTCCAATGCAGCCGAATCCCTCAACTCTCGTTTGTTATGGGCAAGGCGATTGCCTATATGTGCCCTTCTTGAGACTTACAGAGCTATGGTTGAGAGATAGTTTGACGAGCAACGGGCGGCTGCACGTTCTAGAGATCATGCTCTGACACACGTAGCTATGATGAAATTAACAGAGTCGTCCGAATATGGGCAACAGCTTGTAGTCAGAGGCACCACCATGCCACACATATACAAGGTGGAAGGGCAACAGAGAAGCTACAATGTCGACTTACAGCTCTGGCAACCATGTCTCGTGACATTGACATGAAGATCTGCAAAAGCTGATATCACACAAAAAAAATTAATATAAAGTCGATAATCAAAAAATTCACAACTAATAGTTATGCACTTACATCTTCTGAAACATTCTCCTTCGGGTCATTAAGTGGCCGGAAATAGAGCTCCCTACTCATAATCATTCCCTGCCCAGGCAACCTCACTTGTTGCGTGATATCATCCATGTAAGACAGATATTCTTTCATCATCTTGGCACTAGAAGCACGAAAGGGGGCGGTGGGGCCCCCAGTGGAAGAGGTGGTGGGGCCCACGGGCTTAGAGGTGGTCGGGCCAGCAGTGAATGAGGCGGTGGGGCCCGCAGTGGATGAGGTGGTGTGGCCAACGGGCTGAGAGGTGGTTGGGCCAGCAGTGAATGAGGCGGTGGGGCCCGCAGTAGATGAGGTGGTGTGGCCAACGGGCTGAGAGGTGGTCGGGCCAGCAGTGAATGAGGCGGTGGGGCCCGCAGTAGATGAGGTGATGTGGCCAAAGGGCTGAGAGGTGGTCTGGCCAAAAGAGGAGGCTGTCCAGTCTGAAAAGATAATATAAATATATAAGTAAAATATAATCAAATATAAATCAAATAAATTTAAACACAAGTACCTCCAGAATAAGGAGGGTACGGTGGGGCCCATCTCACGCTCCGGCGAGGGCGGCAGAGAAGTGTATCTGCGAGGTCGAGTAAGAAAACCTTCAACCTATGAGTAACCCTGGAAGACACCGGCTCGATAATATTCTGACTCACACGATCAGCTACCGGCACCATGAGTCTATCTGCGACTGCCCCCATAAGTCGCTGAGCCACCAGATCAATCATCGTCTCTGTCAATGGCTTAATAACCCGCTGTGCCACTGGATCAATGATCAGATTCGCTAATGGATGTATAAGCTGTTGCGCCAGTGGTGGCATATCTCGCTGCACCGCTGGATCAATCATGCGATCAGCCACTGGAACAATCATGTAATCTGCTAGTGGCTGCACGAGCCCTGCTCTCAGTGGTGGAAGAAGTGTATCTGCCAGTGGCTGCACGAGTTGACCAGCCAATGGCACTGCAAATCGCACCATGTCATCCATGGACATCTCGTACCCCTCGTACCATGGAGGTTGTACAGTCTGAAAAGATAATATAAATATATAAGTAAAATATAATCAAATAAAAATCAAACAAATTTAAACACAAGTACCTCTACAGGCTCTGCAGACGCGGAACGTCGCGGGCGCTTCTTAGCCCGCCGCCGATGAGGAAAATCAGTACGCTCGAAAGAAGAGCGGACTGGAACCTCAAAACCACCACTCCCCATTTTGAACACTGGCGATGGGTGGCGTTGTGGCGGCGACTGCTGCGGCGGCGGCAAGGGACGGCGCTGTGGCGGCGACTGCTGCTGCTGTGGAACCCTCCTCGAAGAAGACCTCGAGGTTCTAGCAGCAGACCTCTGAGAGACTGATGATCGGGGCCTCAAGCCTCTGTAAGGTATAAATCTGCGAATCATCGGCTGCTCATCATTCCGCAGACTGAGCCAAAACTCAGAATCGGCCTCATCCTCAGTTGGCTGCAGTGAAGTACTGCAAACATGCTGAAAAAAATAATAATAATAAAATAAAACATATAATATTTTATTTTAATCATAATTAAAAAAAATCATAAACAATAATTACCTCTTTTGTGAAAAAATCAGTGAAGTCAGCATCCCGAACATAACGAGGTCTCCACATCAAGCATCGAGGCATAGTCCCCTCTGGCATATGGCGTATCGCACATACCTCTGCCAGATCAGGGATCACCTCGTACGCCCATGCCTGCAAAATAATGTAAATAATTAACAGTTCTTGTTTATCTTTTATAAATTAAAAATATATTAAATTAAAAATTAAAATTACAAACAATTACCTCTAACACCCAAACAGGGCCGTATATATGGACCAAAGGCACCTTAGCTGACTTCGAAGATGTGATCACGACAGACATCTGATGCAGCAAGACACTGAACGACCACGAGCCCCAAGGGAAAGCCCTCCACTCGTGAGGCCTCTCCACCAATGCATAGACTCATGGGTCTACCAGTCGCTTCCCATCCAAGCAAACCAACATCCGGTACACAAACAAAATCTGAGTGATCTTCACATAATCATCAATAGAATCGCTCAGAATCAAGTCCATGTTCATGAAATCAAGGTGCAACTGATCTACACTCGGCAAGTCTTGGTAGTGAAAATATAAGCACCCATCCTTCGGGACATCATCCAATTTCAATGCAGTAGGATCAAAATCTGAATCGCCGAACCGCAGCCCGGTCATCAAACAGAACTCCTCTGCACCTAATCGTGAGTTGGTTTCGCCAACACGAAACCACAGCTGATCCTCAGCCCCATCCACATTAATCTCGTGGGTGATAAGAGCCCAAGTAGCTCGTATCGTTCTCTTCTTCCACCGGAAAGAGAGAAATTCACCAAATGGACCTTCCCTAAATAAATTGGAAATATCATCGTCGTCATCTCCAAAGCTCGCTAATCTAGTCCGAATGTCCTCAAGAATGTCCCGGTCGTAACAATTCATCGACCGCAGGACTGTCCCCTGCAGACCGGGTCTGTTCCACTCCCAAACCTGCAATTAAATAAAATAAAATATTTAAATAAAAGCAGAATAAAAGAATTAAAAGCAAATATTTTAAAAAAATTAAATCGAGATCTTGATTTCGAAATCGAGATCTCGATTGACCAAATCGAAATCTCGATTTCAAAATCGAGATCAAGTGTCATAGCATTTTTTATTTTGGAATTAAAAAAAATCGAGATCTCGATTTGGCAAATCAAGATCTCGTCGTCTCTCTCCTAGGGCGGGTATGCGCAGTGTTTTTCACAGTAAAAACGCAGCAAAATTCATTTTTACATTGTTTCTAGTCATATTTAAGCATAGAAATCAACGAAATATGATCCTAATCAACTATATATATAATTAAACATGTATTTAAACCTAAAAAGCATAGAAATTTCAGACATTATATTCGAAAATTTCAGAAAAAAAAAAGATATATTTTTGTACTTGAAAGTGGGAATTAACTTACTTGATTCGGGTTTATTTCTTCTCCAGACATTATATTCGATGGAATGTAGATTTGTTTTGAGTTGGGCGAGCAAAAGGCGGTGGTTTGGAGCTTCCAATCGGCGAAAATGGCCGATCGACGATGATGTTTTTTTTCCGGTCGTGTGTTCAGAGAGAGAGAGAGAGAGAGAAGAAGTGGGGTAGGTGGTGGGGTAAATGGATAATAAATCCAAAAATAATTAATGTAACAACATTTTAAAATTCAAATTCTCTCTCCAATCATTTGAAAGTGGCTATAAAACATACATTTTTATACTTGTGGCTATTTAACTTGTTAACTTATTCAAAGTGGCTAAAAAAATTTTGCTCTCAAAAAAATACCTTGCAACTGGCAGCTTTATACATATCTTTTAGTTTTAAAAAACTTTTCGATTGTAATTAAGAAAATGATAAATTGGGAAAAATAACTTTTTTGGAAAAATACCCCAATCTTTTACAGTTAGTTAAAAATACTCTAATCTTTACTTCCGTCTGTGATTTATACCAAAACAAATTAACACCGTTAATTTTTTATGACTCAACCGTTAAATGCTACTTGGCATCCCACGTGGCAAATCAAAACATAATAATACTCTTATATCTATTAATATTTTTGGAAAAATACCCTTATCTATTACTCCCTCCGTCCCGCCATATTAGGCACACTTTCCTTTTCGGTCCGCCCGTTTATTAGGCACATTTCCTAAATTGGTAAAAAATTAACACATCTTAATTAAAATTATCATAACCTAAATTGACTCTCATACCCGACTTTTTCTTAAATTTACAACCCTACCCTTGCAACCCTAAAACCCATTCACCATAAATGAGTGGTCTCATTTGTGCCGCACCCTTTCTCATTCGTCTCTCTAGCGAACCCTAATTCATCCGCCGCCCTCCTCTCAAATTCTCTGATTCATCGTCGCCTCTCATCACCACCACGATGATGACACCTTTGTCGCCTCTCCCCAAAGCCGCGATGATGACACCTGTAGATCCCTCGCCATCGTTTCTGCGTGCAAGCGGCGAGCCCTCACCTATTGACGCCGGTGGAGTTGTTGCCGCCACTGCAGGCGACAACTCTGTCACGCGTGCAGGCAATGGGTTTGTTGCTGATGAGCGGGGTCTTCTCGCCGATCGGTCGATGGTCACACATGAAGGTGATGTGTTTGTTGCTGTCGCAGACTCAACAGCGTGGTGGCTCGGCAGCGATGGATCCTGCATGAACGGAGCGATGGTGCTGGCGGTCCAGATGAGGTGGAGCTCTCTTTCGATGCGGAGAAAGAGAGGGTGTGGCTGGCGATGGTAGCACGGGAGTTGGCTTTTCCAACCGAGAGAGTGATGGAAGTAGTTCGACTATTTTGGGACATACAGTTCCCAAACATTCGGTGATTTCTCTCTTTTTTACCTTTCTGCTCTGCTTTTTCGGCCATGAGTGGTTCTATTTGCTGCTTCTATGTGTCGGTTCTGCATGCTCATTCTATTGGTCATATTTGTCGGTTCTTATGATGCTTGAAGTAGAAATTGGTGGTTCTATTGGATCTATTGCTGGTTCTATGTGTTGCTTCTATTTGTCGGTTTTGTTACTGATTGAAGTAGAAATTGGTGGTTCTATTGCTGATTAGATTTGTCGGTTCTAATGCTGGTTGTATTGGTTCTATTACTGCTTCTATGTGTTGGTTATATTTGCTGGTTGAAGTAGAAATTGGTGGTTTCATGTGTTGGTTATATTTGCTGGTTCTATGTGTTGGTTATAAATCAGCCTTATATTGTTGGTTCTATGTCTATGTTCTATTGTGGGAAAATAGGTTAAGTCCTGAAATGATTTAAAATTGCTCACACAAACTTGTAAACCTTAACACATTCATGATACACTATATGTTTGAAATGTGTTACACCGTGTTTGATGTGGTTTCTTGAGACTGTGTAGGTTGATATGTGTAAGATTACATGTCATATGCTTTAAATCAGTCTCATATGCTTTACAAAAATCCCATATGCTTTAAATCAGCCCCATATGCTTTACAAAAGTCTCATATGCTTTAAATCAGCCCCAAATGCTTTACAAAAGTTCCATATGCTTTACGAAAATTCCAAGCTAGTTGCACTAAATCATTTTCCTATCTATGCTTTACAATAAAGAAAATGCAAACCCTAAATATGTAATGAGACCTTCTATGTCATTTGCTTCATGCCCAGATTCATTCAAATAATCTAGGCATTCTTTAACTCACTCCATTGGTATCTCTAGATTTATGGGTAAAGCATTTTGCATCATCAATGCATCCTTTTTCATATGTGGCAGCTTATAATTATTGCAACCCTTGACCTTCATAATCTCTAGGAAACAAGCTTGTAGGGATATAAACACCTTATTTAGTGCCATTACTTCAAGGCTGTTGAAACTTGTTAGGACTACATTTACAAGCTCACTTGCATTTTGACATGCTTGCTGCTGCTGCAAGCTTTGAATTGCCCTGAAAAACCCGAAATCATTCACATTTAAATCAGGAGAATTAGGTGGTTGTTGCACCAATTGAATGTTAAATCCATCTAAAGTTGCTGCTTTTTGAAAATCTTCATCCCCGTTAGTGATATGGAGCCTTGCATTATCTTGTTGAATGTGAATTGTTTTACTTAAACATATAGGTCACTTCTCTTTAATTGCTGGAAGAACCTGTAAATACACAGTCAGTTCATTAGCTTCATGAACAATCAATACATTTAGGGCTGTTAAAACTTGAAATACTTACATTGTTGATTAGGTAAGCATTTATCACTTCCTTAGTGATAGATTGAATTGGTTTGAGTTCTAGTGTACCAGCATCCCTATTTTTGCTGCTTCTTTTAGCTGCAACCTCTTCTATAAATGGTCACATCCCTATTTTACCATAAAAAATTACACTGCCCTGATCTGAAAATATCGGCCTACTTACAGCACACATGAACATCACCTTAGGAATAAATTTCTTGCTCTTGCATGTCCTATGTGGCTCTGGTTTTGATTCTGTGAGGTAGTATCTATGTGTGTTTTTGGTTAAGTAAAACCATTTCTCATCTATGTGAACAATATTCTCCATTGGCTTGAATTTAAGCTTCTTTGAAATATGGTCATAAGCTATGGCTTGTAAGTTGTACCTCAATCGTAACAGTTTGTTTGGAGCTGTCAAACATGATTTAATTGCATTTGTGTGTGCTCTGATCAGGTTCTGTTTAGCACATCTTCCCACAGTAGACTTAGAAATGTTAATGCTATCAGCAAGAGTTCTTATTGAACCTCTTTTCTGAAAATTAACTAGCAATTTGTTCATTATTCACCTCATGTTTGAGCTTTCTGATTCTAAAACGTCTTTTGCCTATCAAATGTAATGCTTCACCTCTGGATTTTGCTTCTTGTGCAGCTTTTCAGATCCTTGGAATTGTAGTTCTAGAAACATCAAAGGTTGTTGCGGCTTCATTGACAACCCCCTGCTATGGCTTGTTGTCTCTTGATTTTTCCAGCAAGAAAACAAGAATATATGCTTTTGTAGCTTCAGATATGTCTGGGTTCTTCCCCATTTTTTTTTAGGATTTCTCTGTTTTTTTTAAGGATTTCTTTGTATTTATAGGATTTCATTAGGGGGAAAATTTGTAATGAAAACAACTCTTATATTTTTGGTTTTGGCTCCAAAACAGATTTTAGTATTCTGTTTTTACTTTAAACTTGATTTGACATGCCCTTATCTTTTTTCTTAATTCTCCATTAGTGTTATTTTAATAATATTTTATTGGTTAATCATTCTTTAAAGATCAATTAAAAATTGCTCCTTGGTTATTGTGTCAACTCCCTCTGTGCCTAATATAGCGGGACGGAGGGAGTAATATTTTTGCGAAAATACTCTAATGTATTACTGTTAGTTAATAATACTTCAATCTCTAATTTTGTTTCTGAATTACCCCAAAATGAGTTAACAACGACAACTCTCTTTGATTGTTGGAATATTATTTGTTATATATTCAAATACATTTCCCTTTTGGAAGTATTTAAAACTCATCAAATTACAAGATAGTTCTCACACTATAAGCTCTAATTATTTTTTTTTTCTTTAGATGGACATTGAGAATACAACACCTTATTCACCTACTTGAATCACAAATTGTAATCTCTATAGATTTATATAATCACTTGACGGATCATTGTTTTATTTATTTTTATAGTTTGTGATTCAAGTAGATGAATATGGAGCTTATATGGTGAGCATCATCTTGTGTTTTGATGAGTTTTAAATACTTCCAGAAGGGAAATGTATTTGAATATATAACAAGTAATATTTCAACAATAAAAGAGAGTTGTCGATTTTAACTCGTTTTGGAATAATTCGGAAACAAAATTAAAGATTGGAGAATTTGTAACTAATAATAATACATTAGGATATTTTTCCGAAAATATTAATAGATAAAGGTATTTTTCCGAAAATATTAATAGAGAAGGGTATTTTTCCAAAAATATTAATAGATAAGGATATTATTATGTTTTGATATGCCAAGTGGCATTTGACGGTTGAACACTTGAGTCATAAAAAATTAACAGTGTTAATTCGTTTTGGTATAAATCGCAGATGGAAGTAAAGATTAAGGTATTTTTAACTAACTGTAAAAGATTGAGGTATTTTCCGAAAAAGTCAATAGTTTGGCAATTCTCATATGAGACGGTCTCATCATTTTTATTATGAGATGAATTTAATGAAATAATGTGTTTCTTTATTGCAAATGATGTATTTCTTTGTTGCAAATAATGTAATTTTTAAAAATGAAATGATATATTTAACTTATTCAAATGATGTATTAAGATCTATCTCACAATAAAAAAATATTAAGACCGTCTCTCAACAGACCAACTCCAATAGTTTAGAATATTTTCTATTTACCCTAAAGAAAATATTGAAAAGATAGTACTTATTTTATTTAAGCGCAATTTCAGCTCAATAGAAATACTTTTCTCTGTGAAATGTTTGATTTAGATTTTTAGTCGCTTGATTATCGCTGAAACCCCTATATATCTATATATCGATAGATATATTAAATATATGTATTGCAATTGTTTTTAAAAACAGCAATACCCAACTCAACACAACAATCTAATACAAACTTAACATGAAAAAAATAAATTGGGTCAATCCATTTTAAAATCCGATCAATTTCAAGTCAAACCTATGATACCCAATTAAAATTCGGGATGAGTTCGGATCAGCTCGTGGCAACTTGCATAACCCGAATGACCGGAAAATTAATCAATTTTAATATTATATTTATTATATTTGTGATTTCATGTTTATAAGTTATTTTCCTGTTAAACAAGTTGTGTTTATTAAGATTAAAATTTTCATTATAATTAAACAAGTCATTTCAGATTGACCTGAAAATAAATAGGACGGAATTGAATTGACTTTTTTTACCCAAAAAAATTAACGTGTCGGGTTCGAATTAGCATGCAACCTGTTATTATTAGGTCATAATCCAAATCGCCAACTCGAACCCAACCCAATCTCAACCCCTAAGGCCTAATATTTTACAATGAAATCAGTTCATAAAAGGTTAAAATAAAAAACACAGTTTTTTAGAAAATTATAAAAGAAAAAAAAAAAATAAAAACAGCATATACCTGGACTATACCCTAGGCCATTACCCATATGATGTTCATGTCTGGTTGGCCAAGAACTTCCAGTTAAGTAGCCTGTAATGCAATTCGACTATTTAAGGATTAAGATAAATGTAGACAGACAATAATTATATATGAACGTTTAAATCCAAAATAGGAGTAAACTGTATATGCAATGAATAATTAGCAAGAGCAAAATTAAATAAAAGTCGCAATATATTTAGGCAAGGTTCACATGAAAACAAAAGAAAAATTGGTGGACGCTATTGAATATGGATAACGTGTCTCACTGCACCAATGGCATGCACACACAACAAATCACTCCTCGCCAAAACCATTATACTTCACATACCTGCAGCCACTGCAGAAACCAGCCTGAGAAATGGCAGCCACAGCCGACGGCCGCCTCGCCCTGTCCGCCACCGGGCAGCTGCACCGTCCCGCAAGACTTTACGCGAGAAGCGGGAGGCTAGTGGAGTTCAGCAATGGAGAGTTCATGGGGCAGAAGCTCAAGTTTGCACCGATTCAGCAGAGGAAGAATAACAATGCTATTCGGAGCCATGTCCGCAGCTCACTCACAGCTGACTTGGCAGGTGAGACCAAGGTGAGATTCACAGTCTTCTCCCTCCGCTTGCCTGTCGACATGCAAGCATTACATGATTATTGAAGAAACTTGATTTTGATGTAAAAGTTTCTGTTTAAACTGCTCACAGTTGAGGGACCTGGAGATGGAGAGAAGGGATGCCAGGACTGTCGTCGCCATTATTCTTGGAGGAGGAGCGGGCACTCGTTTGTTTCCTCTCACAAAGCGCCGTGCCAAGCCAGCTGTGAGTACACATTCCTGCAACTCAAAAAAATTATAATGCAATTTTACAATATGATATCAATGCTTATGACTTGTGACAATATAATATTATGCTGCTCAATCATATTTTAGGTTCCCATTGGAGGAGCATATAGGCTAATCGACGTGCCAATGAGTAACTGCATCAACAGTGGAGTCAATAAAGTATACATACTCACTCAATTCAACTCAGCATCACTCAACAGGCATCTTGCGCGAGCTTATAATTTTGGAAGTGGCGTCACATTTGGAGATGGCTATGTTGAGGTATATCAATAAGCTTCAACTTCATCCTCCCTTAACCCAAACAATTTCCAACACTTTTTTGCACAAGGAAATACGATATAACATGTCATAGCAAAATGTTCCAGCAGTTAACTCTGATGCCCATGAATGTTCCCTATGGCAGGTTCTAGCTGCTACACAAACTCCAGGTGAGGCAGGTAAAAGTTGGTTTCAAGGCACTGCAGATGCTGTGCGGCAATTCCACTGGCTTTTTGAGGTATGAGGTTTCTGCCTTGTGTGAATAATGTAAATACCCTTTGGATGCAAAGGCAAACAACTACATGTAAATCAAGAAACAAATTCATGTGCTCATAAATTATGATATTCATATGATGAATCTCCATCCATCCACCACAGGATCCAAGAAGTAAAGATATTGAAGATGTTCTCATTCTATCAGGTGATCACTTGTACAGGATGGACTACATGGATTTTGTTCACGTAAGCCACAATAGAAGAATTAAATGCAAAATTCATTACAGTTTAAGACTTATTTTTTCATAGCATTAACATTACATAAAATTTTGTGTTTCTACAGTCTCACCGACAAAGTGGTGCAGATATTACTCTATCATGTCTACCTATGGATGGCAGGTATATCAGTATTTTGAATCTAATCACTCTTATTGATCAAGAAAAATAATATGTTGACAAGCATGATAAGTTCTAGTCAGCAAGTTCCTGTATCACTATTGATTTGCAAGGGCAAGCATCCTTGTGATTTAGTTCATGCAAAGAATCTGAATATAGAAATAAAATAACAAATGAGCTTTCACAAACTAATTCCATAAGTTATTCACAGCATGATGCAAAGAAATACAGAGACCAATAAGATACATAAATACGTGAAGTTATTGAATAAGTTCACAAAAAAGAAATAAGTCCTTCTGATCTTGCTATTGAACGTAAAGAAGTACGGTTAATAGATTTTAGCAATGTAAGTTCCATAACTGTCCACTTTGGTGTTTCCTTGTTAAACAAACACAAATATCTCATGCAATTTATCTCTTTTCATGATAGTCGCGCCTCAGATTTTGGTTTGATGAAAATTGACAATAAAGGAAGGGTCCTATCATTCAGTGAAAAACCGAGGGGAAATGAGTTGAAGGCAATGGTAATTGTGGACATAAATAAATACTTTCTACTGGCAATTTTTCCCAAAATCTGGAGCGAGGATTCACTTTTAGTATATTTCAGGCAGTGGACACGACAGTTCTCGGACTCTCGCGAGATGAGGCAGAAAAGAAGCCTTATATAGCTTCAATGGGAGTTTATGTCTTTAAAAAGGACATACTTCTAAATCTTTTAAGGTACTCCTGTCAATAGCAACAACACTATAAATATATACATATATATTTCATGTGGTGTTAAATACATGTGAACTTTTCTGTTTCTTCAGATGGCGCTTTCCAACTGCAAATGATTTTGGATCAGAAATTATCCCTGCATCAGCTAGAGAATATTTTATTAAGGTCTTCTAAACATTTCTTCACCTCAGGATGCAATTATGTCTTCAAGAATATGTCTGAATTACAGATTTTCAAATCTAAGAAGCACAATGTGATACTGTGAAATTCCTACAGGCTTATCTATTTAATGACTACTGGGAAGACATCGGGACAATTCGTTCCTTTTTTGAAGCAAACCTAGCCCTAACAGAACATGTAAGATTCCTATAAGCTATAGCACAGAGTTCTACCTCTAATAAGCTGTCATCATCAATTGACAAATGTGCATTCAAGAGAGAAATTCTCATGGTTCTTCTGTAAAGTAATCTAGATACTGTTCTCCTTGCTCTGCCATTTCAGCCACCAAGATTCAGCTTCTATGATGCTACAAAGCCAATCTACACATCTCGAAGAAACTTGCCACCATCAAAGATCGATAACTGCAAGGTTATCACACTTTCAGAATTATCTAAACACTCAAATTGCAACAACAGCCTTTTCTAAAGGCACCCCATGAAAATTTACTATCTGTCGACATTTAAAAGAAGTTTATTTTGTTTTGCAGATTATTGATTCTATAGTATCACATGGTAGTTTCTTGACCGATTGCTTCATTGAGCACAGTGTAGTTGGTATCCGTTCACGCATAAACTCCAATGTCCACCTAAAGGTTAGCTTTGCGACAGTGCTTTGTTCCTGAACTTTCTATACTTTCAAATTCTGGATTGGTG
>JAPKLW010006347.1:0-17628 GCA_026898455.1 Plectranthus barbatus | reverse complement strand
CGCCGCCCCTGGTCGGGAATTACTATGAGTATGGGTTTAATAGTAAAGGGAATGTGCATGAATTTGATTTTTGGGAATCATTCTCAATTCGGATGTTCGTTTACTAGATGGATTTTGAAATCATTTTCAATTCTGATGATTTATTTTTTAAGTTTATAGGTTTATAAAATAATTAAATTGTTATAAAAATAATAATTAATTTAATAATAAAAAATAACAAAATAAAATCATATTAAAAATAAATAAATAATCTATTTATCTTCTTATTTATTTTATAAAATATAAGATACAAATAAATGATTTATTTTATAATATTATTATTATAATATATTAAAAAATAATATATAATTATAATAGCATATCACATTATAAATAATATAATTATAAAAATATTATAAAAAAAGAAAAAATAAATAAATAAATAATTATAAATAAAATGAATTTAAAAAATAAGAAATAAATAATTGGTAACACACCCAATTAACCTTCCCAACCTTGGGGCGCACTATAGTCACGGTCAATGATTTTCAAACATATTTCATAATTTAAAACAGCGGAAGACTTAAAAATAATTTAAAGGAAGCATTTAAATAACAATTTAAACTCGTTTCACATCTTTCAAAAGGTAATAAAGTAGAGAAGTCTAAAACTTCATCAATGCGCGCTTCGGTTCCTGACAGTATGGGGTGGATAAAACCTCATCGGAAGATGAACGGCGGTGATTCGCCTCTTATAATAAATGGCAAGGGGATTTCATCACCCCCTGTTGTGTGCCCACCATTCTCTGACGTTCGCCAACCCCCTTTTGCGATGACTGTGTCCAGGAGCTTTGGGCTGGAAGGAGGCGAAGTCGATGAACCTGTGGCAGTTGTGGTCGTGCCCGACAATGCTGTGGTCATGCCCGATGATGCTAATTTTGAGAATCTTGACGACCCTGGTATCTCTGATCTCGATTCTTCTTTTATTTTACCTATACATGCTAGCCAACTCCCTATTGTCACTGATTCAGAGGTATGCCGTGATATGGGGTGGGATTATGTTGAAGAATTCAAATAAAATTGAAAACATATTACATGTTCAAATTTAGGGTTAAGACTGGTCGATTACATATTTGTGATTTTGTATGATGTCGATCTACATATCATGATTAAAAAAAGTAGACTAATCTAAGTGCTACACATCATATCTCCAATACCCTTCTGATTTCTGTCGTTTCCATGTCCTGCTGCTCTGAAATATACGTGATGCATTCCAATATGAGTTCTTTTGGGACTTCCAATGTGTGTGGTAATCTGTTGGATCTTCGTAGTGCTCCTCTGCTCATGTGTGGTATCTTGTATGCATTTGAACCTCTCACCTTCATGATATCTATTAAGCATGATTGTAATGTGATGAACACATCATTCAATGTTGTGGCTGACAACTTTGCATATGATTCTTCTACTGCATGAACTAGTTCGTCCATTGTTTTGCTTGCACTCTCATATTGAAGGGATTGAATTGCTCTAAACCACCCTAAACCCTAAACAATCTCTAATCACATCTTTTGTGACTAATTCGATTGGCTTTGTAACAATTGTCCCTGCAATTCTGTTCTTGCTGTTTCTTTTGGCTGGTTCAGTGTATGTGAAAGGAAATATGCCTATTTTGCCATCAAACACTACTGCCCCTTCTTCTGTGATAATTGGCCTACTAACTGTAGACATGAACATTACCTTTGTGATGAACTTTTTACTCTTACAAGTTCTGTAAGGGTCATCTTCGCCTGGTGCTAAATAATGCATGTGTGTGGTCTTGGTCATGTAGAACCACTTCTCATCTATGTGGACTGTGTTGTGCAAATCCATGAACTTGATCTTGTTTTGCACCCTATCCAATTGTAATGCTTGAAGGCAAAACTTCAATCGACTTACCTTGTTGGGAGCTGTAAGTTCTGGTTTTATGGCATTGGTACGTGCTCTAATCTTGTCCTCTTTCACCCATTTCCCAACTGAGGATTCACTTATCCCAAGACCAATTGCTACTCCCCTAATTGTACTCCTACTTGAATATGTCATCCTTGACAATTTCTCAAGGTCTAACTCTAAACACCCTGATTTTTTCACTCCTTTTTTGTGATTTCTAAGTTGAATAAACCCTTTTTCATCTCTTTGTTTTTTTGCAGCAGTCAAAAGATGATGAACGGTGGATCGATGGACTCCAAAACGTGTGGTTGCTAATGTGATCCTGCCCCTTAAAGGCTTACCATCTATGCTGCCTTCAAGTAGATATTGGACAAGTTCATTCCGCTTCGAGTTTGACAGTTCTCGACTTGACTCCATGATTGTGGCTACTCTCGGTCCTCTTCGTTTTTTTTTGATCGATGATGAAAATGATCTGAGATCAATTTTCAGAAATAAATAGGGGGGGTGTAATCTATCCATTTGCTTTGTAAATTTAAATTTAGAATGATGAGTGATGTGATCAAATTTTTTGCTCTAATTTTTTATGTGATAATTTTTTTTTTGTAATCATTAGTTATTTTACTTGATTTTAGAATATTTGAATGTATTTTAAATAGTCAAAAAAATATTTATTTAAATTTAATTAACTTACTAATCCTACCCCACTAACTTTTCTAATCACTTTTTCTTAACCTCCTTGCCCGGCCAAACGTTTCAAGAAACCCGGGACGGAGGGAGTATAACTCAATATAATATGACATATATACTATACTATATATATAGTATGTGTTATTATTTTCCTACAAATAAAATATTAAATTTAATATTATAATATAAATATCTAAAGTTTCCACGCATCACGTGGGTGCAATACTAGTAAATAATTAAAATCCACGTGCATCGCGTGGGCGCAATACTAGTATATATATATATATATATTATAATATATAATTAAATGAAAAATATATTAGATTGTGAGCAAATATTACCATTAGTTTCACATAATTAATGAAGGTTATTAATTCAATTTTATTTAAAAGTTAACTCTTTATTACCATATTCACTTCCTATATATCTGTACCGATAATATGTACCGATAATATGTAGACTCATAATTAATTAACGAGTATGGTCATCACGTCTATTGTTTACTGAATTTATAGTTTAGACTTTATATCTTTGTTATATTCACAACTAAGTATATACAATATATAGAAATGTGATAGCATGATCAGTAGGGGTGTGTACAATCTGATTTGGTTAGTTTGAAGAGCAAAGTATCGGCCAAATTATATTAAAACGGAATGATTCAATTCGATCGATTTAAATAGTTTGAAAAATCATTTAACTAATAGTCCAAATAATAATATTTATATTTTATTTTGAGCATTTTGAATATCAATATATGAATGATGCAAAAAAAAAAGAATTAATATAAATATAATTCACTTGTCATTAATGATAAACCAGAGAGAAGAGAAGTGATAAATAATGAGGTTGCGATTGCAAGAGAAAAGACAATAGAAGATAAAAGTACAATTTGATATAATATAACTGTATTGGCCATATTAATATAATTGATAACTTTATATCAAATAATATTTTATTTTTATTTTTATTTTTATATTTAAAACACATTTAAATATGCAGTTGGTCTGGCCGATACGGGCGGTTTCACCTATCAAACTGTCTGTCGAACAAAACCATCCGGTTTAAAATTTTCAAACTAATCTACTCAATTCACTTCTCTCAAATTAACCAAACTAGTCAAATTAATATTTTTTTTCAATTCGGCATGTTTCGGCCAAACTACCCCTAATAGTCATATATATGTGAGATGGGATGGGTGCATTCATTGGCGGATCCAAATAGGGGCTCTAGTTTTTTTTTTTTTTTAGAGTAATATGGTTATTTAATTTTTTATGCGATAGTCTCTCATTAAAAAAAAAAAAAAAAAGAAAGAGCTAAAAATGAAGGACAAATGATATTTTAATAAAAGGTAAAAACTTGCGTTAGACACGCCTAAACGATTTAAGCGGGTTTTATCTATACTTAAATGCGTTCACCCATCCCAAATAAAGTTTATTAATTCTCAATTAAGGTATATTAAATGGATTTAGCTTGAGTTAATGGATAAAACCCGCTTACACTATTTAAGTGTACCTAATCCGAGACTTTTCCTTTAATAAAAACATGTAGGTGAAAAAAAATCATTTTTACTTTAACTTTATATCTTTTATTTCCTAAACTTAAAAGAAACCCCCTACAAAAATTCTTTAGATTCGTCACTAGGTGAATTTGATATCGTGAATTAGCCATCATAACAAGATAGAAACAGTGAGGATCAGAACCCTCCCAATTTGATGAAACTTCAAAATCGTAATTTCCCGAAAAAGGAAAACCATAAATTAAACAGTTAAGTTCCAACTTCTTACGAATTTCCCGAATCATTGACCTATATAAATTATAATCATAGTATATTAGTTAAAAATCAAGCAACCCAACTCCACTTATTGCACATATTTTCTTTCCTTATTCAACACTAAAGCAAACAAACTATCACCACTACACCTAATTTCCAACAATATCCTCTCCTTCAACTTTAAGAAAAACAAATTCACAATCATTTTCTTGTTCAAAACTTACACGACTTATCAATGACCACAACATTATAACATTCTTTGTCTAAATTATATTCTCACAAACACCTTCTTCTATAAAACCAGAAAGCAATCCGAGGAAAAAAAATAAAAAATCACAGTTGAGTTCTAACAAAGTAAATGAGTATTGCTAGGTTTATCAAGTGTGTGACTGTGGGAGACGGCGCAGTGGGGAAGACATGCTTGCTCATTTCTTACACCAGCAACACCTTCCCTACTGTATATCATCTCTCTCTCCAGCTTAGAACTTTTGCTTTTTCATTTTTTGATATGTGATGTATATTATGTAGGATTATGTTCCAACTGTTTTCGACAACTTCAGCGCCAACGTGATCGTTGATGGAAGCATGGTGAACATAGGCCTCTGGGATACTGCTGGTAATCAAATTAAATTCTGTGTACATCACAAACACATGCAATTAATCACATAAATTATATTTATATATATATGTGTGTGTTTTATCAACGTGTAATCTTGTAATGATTTTTTCAGGGCAAGAAGATTACAATCGGTTAAGGCCTCTAAGCTATAGAGGAGCTGATGTATTTCTACTGGCATTTTCTATTACCAGCAAAGCCAGCTATGAGAATATATACAAGAAGGTTGTAGTTTATAAATTAACTCGAACAACCATGGCATTTGAAAATTGATAATTGTATATATACATCAACTAATTTATTTTGGTTTTTCAATGGCAGTGGGTTCCTGAGCTAAGGCACTACACTCGACATGTACCAATTATTCTTGTGGGAACCAAATCGGGTAAGAATATTGCTAAGTCTAAAAATCTGTAAATTAATTAAATAGACTGATCAATCACTTTTTCTTTTTATTACTAATAATTGATTAAGTTAATGAGCAATTATTTTTCTGCAGATTTAAGAGACGATAAGCAGTATCTAATTGATCATCCTGGTGCAGTTTTTGTTGCAAAAGAGCAGGTATGGTCTTTCTTACAGAGCCTTTTTTTTTTTTTTTTTTTTTTTTTTGTAGATCTTTCTTACAGAGACTTTTGTATACTAGATTCCAAAACATTCAATTTCATTTATTTTACTTTTAAATCTTTTTTCATAGAAAAAGAGTAGTTGGTTTTGAAAGATATTTTCTTTACCCTTAAAATGTATAAACCAAATTAGCTATACTTCTATAATAATATTCCCTTCGTTCCAATTTATTAGTTTCACTTTCCTTTTCAGTCTTATCTTATTTATTAGTCTTATTTCCTAAAATGAGAAACTTTTTCATACTCACCAATAAAAAAATTAATTTCATTAAACTCACAATCATTGATTACTATGTCATTTTATTTTAAGACTATTAATTTGAGACCGGAGTATCAATTAAAAATTAAAGGGAATGTCTCAGGTTAGGCACGCCTAAACTGATTTATGTGGGTTTTATCCATTAACTCAAGCCAAACTCATTTAATATACCCTAATTGGGGATTAATAAATTCTATTTGGAATGAGTGAATCCATTTTGGTATGAATAAAACCCGTCTAAATTGTTTAGGCATATCTAACGCAAGTTTTTGCATAAACTAAATTATATTTGATCAGTTCCGTTTTATGATTTAGAGGTTTACGAACCACAGTTCACCGGCCCGATTCGTATTTTAATTTCTTAAATTGAAGGCCCAATAGCCAGTTTCTTCTAAATTTAAATTTCAAACAAAATGTGATTTTTAAAATAAATTACTCCTTTCTACTTTCACTTTTTTTTTTAATTGAGTACACAATTTGCATAGAAAGTGAATGTTCCTTCCTATCGTCGAATATATGGAAGGAAAAAAAAAACTTTTTAATCACTGCACTTTAAGTAACAGTTTCTAATATCTGTTTAATAAAATTAAATAATTTAATTAAGAAAACAATATTTAAGAAATAATTTTTATCTAGGGTGAAGAGCTGAGGAAGATGATCGGAGCTGTGGCGTATATTGAATGCAGTGCTAAAACCCAACAGGTAAAACACTGTAATAAATATCTTTTCCCCCATCAAATTAAAATTTTCACTGTCTTTTTGAAATTAATTTTCAGAATGTTAAAGCTGTGTTTGATACTGCCATAAAATTAGTCGTGCAACCTCAAAAAATGAAGAAAAAGCTACACCAGTGGAGAGGGTGCATATTCTTTTAAAATCAAATATTAAATTTTTACCCACTTATAATATACTATAGTACTCTCTGATTATCTTTCACCATTTCTTCTCATTCCTTTTTCACATTCTGGTAATTAATTACCTAATCTTGACTAAAGGGAGGTGGAAAAACGGTGAAAGATAAAAAGGACTTGTGATGGTCAAATGTATAATAAATAGCATGTACAATTTTCTTCACTGTATCTTAGGGTTTTTCTTCATATTTATATATTTCGCTACTGTACTCTCAAATAATTAGTATACAATATTAGTGATATTCAAAATTATATTTCTTTTATTCTATTAGTGGTATAAGTCTATAATATATATTACTAACTATATAATCACTAATTTCATGTATAGATTTAAAAAGGGTTAAACAAACAAAAACTATAAAAATATGGTTTCATTCCGACTTAAAACGATTAATAACAAATTAATTTAAATGGGTGAATGGTTATAAATTGGGATGCTAAATTATAGTATATGAATATTTGTCTGATCACATATGCAGGGGTTAAGTTAATGAAAACAAAAACCTCAATTCCCCATAATTTAAATAAACAGGGTCTAAATGTGTAATAAAGGATATACCCGTGTTTTGCGGATCATGTCACAATTTCGATTCTTCCACTATACCATCTCTCTTTGGATTATTTAGTTCGACGTTTCAATTATACTAGTTTTCCGCGTGCAAAGTGTTATATTTTTATTAATAATTTATTATTAAATAAAATCAATTTTATTTATTATGTGGATGAGTACTATATAGTAGTATAATATTAAAAATCAAAACATGTTCATTTAAATAATATTAATTTTATTTGAATTTAAAATAATATTCTTATTCATGGATACGCTTATTTGAACATTATTTCTCTTTGTTGTCTATCTTACACACATTAGTGTTTTTTATCTTTTATTTGCTATCTTATTGATTTTATTATACATATGTATATAGTGTACTTTATGTGGTACCAAAAATCTACAATAATCATAATTAAATTCAAGGCGATCAAGGTATTGTCTTTTTAAAGCATTTTTTCATAATATACATGATGAGATATTAGAATACAAATATTAATGTAAAAAATAATCCCAAACTTTAAATTCATATTTACACCAATGTTAGGTTATTTTATTTAAAAAACGTACCATAAGAATTAAAAAAATAGATTATTGAACATGTTCTTGTATTATAACTAGGGATGTAAAACGGGCCAACCCGTCGGGTTTCGGGCTAACCCTATCGGGTTGCGGGCTATTCGGTCCGGGTTGAATCGGGCTGAATTTTTTTCGGGCTGAAATTTTTTGACCCTAACCCTAACCCTCCGGTTTTCGGGCTAACCCACCGGGCCGACAAAATATACGAAACTATTTATACACAAATAATCTTTAAAATAATATGATGACCGCTAAAAGCCTAAAATAAAATTAAAAGGAGAAAATAATATGAAAAGCATAAATTATCCAACATCAATTTAAATGAATTTTTTATGCAAATGATATAAATGTCGTTTAAGATATATAAATTAAAATATTTGTTGAGAATTGGTCACTTTAAGAAATATTAAATACTATTCGAAGCAGATTAATATCTTCAAGTTATACAGAATTACAGATATGCAAACTATTTAACTTTTATACTTTGTTAAATCATAAACTTATTTTAGTTTACTTTAGACATTACAATTTATTTAACATAATTGTGATATCTCAATATCTCATGCGAATTCTTAATGTATTTAATACATTATTATATATTATTTAATGCAATATTTTTTGTATTTAATATTATTTTTTGGTTTATTTAATGTATAATGTATATTTTTTGCGATTTCTTAAAGTATAATGTATATTTTTTCAATTTTCATGTACATTATAAGATAAAAATGTCAAACAAAAATTATATGATATATAGTCCATATGATGAATAATAATAGATGGGCTTAAAAATTGAATTGCATGGGCTTAATAATAGATGAGCTTAAAAATTGAATTGCATGGGCTTGCATGGATTTTGGTTGTAAGGGGAGAATTGGGCTTGCATGGATTTTATGAAATTAACATGGGACCGACGGGCTGACCCGCAACCCGCCGGGTCCAGCCCGAATGGCCCGCGAGCCCGGCGGGTCCAGCCCGGTCGGTCCAAAAATTTTTCGGTTAAAAAAAAATCGGCCCTAACCCGCATTTTAGCCCACCGGTTTCGGGTCAACCCATCGGTTTCGGGCTTATTTGACATCCCTAATTATAACAATCTTATTTATTACTACAGTCTACACTCTTATTAATATAGGATATAAATATTGTTGGTCAGTAATCATAGTATATAAACAAATTCATGAGCGAAAGTAATTTAACTTGTGTGTGTCCAAGTTGATTATCAGCTAACCTAGAACAAATCATCTGGTTAGTTAGACAAAAGCTTAAGTCAAACATGAGTTAATTATGATTCAATTATACACCAACAACTAAGGTTTGTTGTTGGATTTTCAAGATATTTAAGTTGTGCAGTGTAAACATATAATTGAAAGCAAAGTTAAAAGACAAAACTTTTATAGTTGTTTAGGAGTCAAAACTCCTTACATCCACTCTTCTTTCATTGCGGAAGGAAATACACCAGCTTCAGTTACTTTAGGTAATTAAATACGGAATACAACTTAGCTCTTCTATTGAGAGGAGGCTTTATCTTCCTACAGTCATAGAATACTGTAACTTCAAGTTTTACCACACTTCGTGCTAGACTTTTCAAGCTGACTCTTTGTTGATAATTTGTGTTCTCTTCTTCACATACGGACACTGAAATATTCTCGAAACTCCGTTCAAGAATTGTTGTTGTCTCTGATGGCCTCGTTTGAAAAACATGTGGTGGTCTCGTGCTAACGAATGCACTGTAAAGTTTGAGAGCTACATTGAGAGAGATAACTTGAACAATCTTGGTCAGCAAGATAAGTGATGATTATTAATTAGTCGATAACCTTGACTTCAACTTTAGATGAGTATGTTACAGCCCTTTCTATAAAATTGAACCATTGAGATATGATTGAATAAACCTATTCTATTTGCAGGTGAATCGTTGAGATATGTTTGAATATGTTTAATTTTTTTTATTTTTATAATTAAAAATTATTTACACTATTATACAATTAAAGTTAAGACGCAAGAAATTAAGTCATTTATTCAAAAGTTGTCAAGTCACAAATTCTATGACTCCCGCATCTATGTAAAATATTTATCACAATTAATTTACAATCTTTTTTGTTTTCTCCACACACATTTTTATATACACCACCACTTGTTATTGTAGGATATATATTTGTTTTATCAAATATTAACATTATAGGATATATATTTATTTTGAATATTAAAATAAATTATTTATTGCTTAATGTTATAATATATATCCACATAATGCATTATATTTCTTGAATTCGTATTGCATAATTTTAAAACTTGATGTAATTGAACTCGAAATTTAAATGTGTTGTCTTTCATTTTCGTTTATGTCTATCTCTACACACAAAACTAAAATTGAACACAAAGTTTTTAACTCCCTCTTATATAAAAAAATTGTTCTATTTTAATTATTTATTGTTTATTAGAATTTATATATGTTTGTACATTGTTATATTTGTTTATTTACAAACAGTAAAATACAATATTTTAAACAAATCATGTAAAGAGTAACTGAAGAGTGATGGAGAAAAACTGTGAGGAATATATTTATATAATCAATATATCAACTATTTAAAAAGTAATTAAAACTAGTATTATTTTTTTATATTCTCATTACCAAAATATTTCAAGATTGTAACTGTAAATTACTAGAAAAAAATAATATTAAATATAAAAATTTAATTTATAGATTATTTCAAATATTAATATAGTTATGGTCAATTTCCAACAATATTTATTACACCACGAGGTTGAAGAGCTACTGTAGTAATAGGAATTTGAATATTGATCTCGAAATTCCTCATATATAAATATTTATGCAATGTTGTGTCATATTCTAAAGTTGAGGTTGAAATTGTAAAAATGAATACATAGACGTGAGAGAATATTTTATATTAAATCAGACCTGTTACCGCATTTACTAAAGCACGTTTGCATTTACTGAAGGCTGTTGGCGCATTTCGCGCATGTTTAAACTAACATTTTTCTACTTCACTTTCATTTTCACGCATATCGCAACAAATGTATACAATATTTTGAATAATAAGTCAACTCGCTAACTCATTGGGTTTCGGGCCAGTTTTATTGGATAGTGGTTTATTAGGTCCGGGCCTAATCGAGTTGAGATTTTTTTGCCTAAAAAATTTGGCATCCAACCCTAATCCATCAATTTTCCCTTCCATTTTAAATAATGCATGGTTTTGATTGGAGAAGATGAGGACGTGTGTGTAGTCCTTTTGGAAGTGTGCTTCCTTGGAGGACCTCAGAAATGGACTTCCGGATAAGTGTGATAACCTGGTGGCTTCTTATTGAAGAAGTTGTGACCACCATGGTCAGCACTCACAACCTTTGAAAAGAAAGTACGATTGGGCTCAGGCCTCAAGTAGGTGCTTCCCTTACTTGGAATATTCTTCTTCACAAGTTCAGCTTGAAATTCGGAACTCTGTTTATTAGAATGTTCGGGTTGGGTGTTTGGCTTCCTTGCAATATAAATTGATTGCTTGGCCGAACTGGTTTATAGAACCGACTTCCTTACAATAGGAGCGTACTGTTTGGCTAGTTTTTGTGGCTGGACTGGCTTCCTTCCAGATTGAGCTTTATTTAGTCTAGGATTGTACTATTTTACTAGTTTACCCTTGGACTTAGACTTCTCGTACTCATTCTGATCTGCTAGTCTGGGGTTGTTGGGTAACCAATATTTAGTGTTACCAGTTTTACCAGGTACCTTCAACACTACCCCATTACCACTCAACCAAGACTTATTACTAAGTTTTTCTTTGATAAAACTTATAATTTTCTTAGAATCAGACTGTGCGGGTGTATCATTGCTCAAATCACTTTCTTCAAAACCGATACCCAATTTATCAGAGGGGTTCCTCATGCATTACATAACCTCCTCCAACTCTCTTGAGCTTCTTTTAAAATAATTTTTTTTCTTGCTCAAGTACTACAGTTTTCAAAGAGTCACTCTCAGTTTTAAAATTTTCAAAATTTTGAAGCAGAGTGGTATGAACTTCTTTGAGTTTTGTCAGTTCCTCATTGACAAACCGAGATTTTTCTACCTCACTGGTCAGAAATAAAAATTAATTTTTTAGTGAGGAGTTTTCACCGGCCAAGACATTTTTTAAAGCATAAAATTTTTCAAACTCTTTTAAAAGAATGTCTAACGCGATGTCTTCTAAGTCGGAACTATGTGATTCAGTTTCATCTAGAAGGCATGCAGAAGTGGTAGAAACTGACGATATTAAGTTTACTTTTTCACTTGAGGCAGTGAGTGCAGTCTCAGTTTCTGCCTCTTCATCAGTTTCCTCACCAAATGCAGTTATAAAAGCAAGGAGGGCATCTTCCTCCAATTCCTTATTAGAGGTGTAGTAGCCATCATCAGGATCGGAGATTTTCGACACTTCAGTTCTTGTTAACATGGCTTGTGCTACTGCCTATGAAGCTCTTCGCTCAAAGATTTTCTTGAGCTTTTCTATTTCTTCTTTGTCCACCAGACGACGTTAAAATTTGAGATGGACCGGAGAGTTGCATTAGAAACAGAACTTTGGAGCTCTCTTGACAAATCTCTTGTCGTCAGTTTTTGGTGCTTCCTTTTTACCTTTGGCTCTTTCAAGGAGCTTTGATAATCTTCTCAGTTGCTCATTGATCACTATAAACTCTACAGATTAATTATAGAAACAGTGACAAATAAATTTGTAAACCCTAAGGTTATCGAATCCAGGGGAATTGTGTGGGGAAACTATCCTATATACTAGCTATGATCCTAAAATTCATTGTTTGAGGAATTCAAAATCAGGGTTTTGCCTTAGAAAATAAAGGTGACAATGCTGAAAATTAAAGGGGTTTTGAAAGCAAATTTAAAAGAACACATATTCTAGGAAAGAATTCTTATTATGTATAGCATGTAGGAATCAATTAATTTTAACAGGTGGAATACTGCAATAATGCTATATTTCCTTGTTTGGCAAATATAACCTAGATTACTAATTAGTGACTATCTCCGCTCGGTCTCAAGTACACCAAACTAGTAAATCTGATAAGCAAATCAGTTTAATTCCTACAGTCTAGTACATCTGTTTGGATAGTGTAGATTGTATCATGCATTCCTAATCCCACTATCAATATTCACCTCTCGGTCCTTCTATCAATAGCTAGACATCTAAATTAATCGTCACCTCTTGGTCCTTGAATTAATCTAGAATTATGAAATAAATGCAGGAATCATGAACCTAATTAATTAATCCTAACATGCATCCATAATAATATCAACCCCTAGAACCCGCTAGGGTTTCTAGCCACTCATCGCAGATAGAAATCCAAAAGAAAACATATTAAATTGCATAAAAGTAAAGAACTTACAAGAAAAATAAAAGGGTTTCGTGTTTCCCAAGTCTCCAAACTCTAAAAACTGAAAAGATGATAATGCATGTGATAGCTGATCCAAAAAGACGAATTTTCTAGGTTATTTATAGGGGTGGATGTGTATCCTATCAAATCTAGGGCTAAAGATATGAATAAATCCAATTTTCATCAAGTTCCCGCGCCAGCAGACCTGCGTCGATCGTTGCTGATTTGCGTCGATCGACGTGGCTTCATCTTTGGCGTCGATCAATGTGGATTCACGTCGATCGACGTGATCTCTCGCCCCTTCTGCACGATCTCACGGTTTTGGCCATAACTTCCTCTCCCGAACTCTGATTGACCCGATTCCAGTTGCGTTGGAGAGCTAACTCAAAGCATCATCCATTGCCATGCGCCAATAGCCCGAATTCCTCTTGTGGAAGAACTCTTCACTGCTACTCTTACACGCCACTGCTTTCGGAACGGTTTTCAAGTAAATTTAGGCATAAAACCTGCAAAAACACCAAAGTACGCATAATACCACCCAATATAGACTCATGCATAAAATATATATATATAAACTCAATAAAACTACATAAAATAGTAGAAAATAATATAGATATGCGAGTCAAATAATGAGCTTATCAAACCCCCCAAACTTGAACGTTTGATTGTCGTCAATCAATAGGCAAGAAAGAAATCAAAAGTCATGCGATTAAAGTGCAATGCCTCACAAGATTCATCACAGTCAAGGGTCAAAAATCCACTACACACAAGCAATTTGAAAGAGACGGAAAATTCATCAACAGTGGAAGAACTCACCGGAAGTGTAACACTCAACTCTCAAGTGTTTAAGGTATAGATGAAAGCACTCAACAACATGTATGAAGAAATTTCTACCATAGGCTTGCAAATTTTCTAATATCTTCACTGCTAGAATGTGCACACAAGTCTAGAATCAAAAAGGGCTTTCATTAGGTTGTAATGTAGGCTTTTTCTGATAAGGTAGGGAAATATGGTCAAGTGACTAGAATCCATTAAGTGGCCAACTCAACAAACTACAACCACTCTCAATCATCATCCACCTCATCTCCTCAAATATATCAACAAATACACAACTTTTTTTTTCTAGCTCATTTTGAATCTCTTATCTCCTTACAAAATTTTTGTATTCTTATCTTTTCAGAGAGCTTATGAGAATTCTAATTATTTCTTTGAGCTTCTTTTTCACACATCTTTTCACCACTAATTTATATTTTCTTATCTCCATCTCACAATCATTCCACCCCATATACCACAACTCAAGACATGAGCGAAACCAATACTTCTTCTTAGTCTCATAGACAAGGAAAGAAAAATTTTGTATAGGCTCAAAAGTGGCTAACTAGGGAAAATTTAATGTGAAGGGACATTGTTTAGGATATTGGGTTAACAAAGATGGCCTAAGATCATCTTCTAAACTTGTGCACACTATACAGTCTCAACACAGAAAAATAGGCAAGTTCTAGAGAAATAAAAACACACATGTGAATCTCACATCAAACAAACTAAAGGCTCAAAATTCTCTCACAAAGGTTCAAAATTTTTTCTTCCACAGTCAATTTCAAATCAGCTCAATCAGCATGCAAGCATAAGTGTCAAGTCAATCCTATCATGCGGTATTCTACATTAATAGGCATCTAACCACAATCACAATCAATTCAAACTCAACCCTCAACCGATTCTAATCTCACAATCTCATTCAGGTTATCTCAAAACTAAAAAAATTCCCCACAAAATAGAATAAAATTAAAATTTAATACAAAAATTAAATACGAAAAGCAGAATAAATAAAAGATAGAATGTTTCATCTCTTGTCCACATCCCCCCCAAACTTATTTCCAACTTGAAGAGTGGAATAAGTTTGAAAATCAAACAAAAGAGGGAACGATACCTTGTAGTTGATCTCAGACATCCACTTCTATCTCCCAGAGTCTTCAGACATCGCACGACGTGAAATAATTGCTGCTGGCACTTCGCATCGATTGACATGAAGCCTTCTTGCGACCCTCTCCTCGGATCAAGTGCATCCCGTCGGCTGGCTGCTCGGCATCGATCGACGCCAGGCTGCGTCGATCGACGTCGAGCTGTAAATTTTTATTTTTTTTAACTGCAAAATAACTGTTAGCGCAAAAATAATAGAAATTTGAAATAATAAAAAAAACAAAAATTAAAAAGGAAATACGGAAATGGTTGGGTTACCTCCCAACAAGTGCTTGATTTAACGTCGCAGCTCGACGATACCTCAAATCACCGCCAGGGAGGTCGGGTCCAGACTTGCCGGCCTTTGCCATCCACCGTGTAAACCTTACAATCTTTGACAATGGTGGTGAGCTCAGAAAAAGGTGATGTAGTTGACACTTTCACCCTTTCGTTTCCTCTCTCCCACTCAATGGCTGCTGCTTCTTCCTCTTCAGATTCGTCTCCTTCTTCAGTAGTGGAGACCCTATTGCACTCTGCCTTCTTCTTGTTCTTGTCGATCACAAAGGTAATCTTTTCATCGTTCGCCCGGCGTGTATCTCGCCGCCTCGACAGTCAATGAGAGCGGCGCTAGTGTCGAGAAACTCACGCCCCAAGATCATGGGCATGTTCTCGTCCTCCTTCATCTCGTGCACCACAAAATCTGCAGGAAAAAGGAGATGGCCCACGCGAATGAGCACATCCTCTAGTATACCTTTCGGGCGGGACATAGACCAGTCCGCCATCTGCAGGGTTATCGTCGTGGGCCTCATCTCTCCGATGTTGAGACGCTTGTAGATGGAGTACGGCATCAGGTTGATACAGGCCCCAGTATCGCATAGTACTCTCTCGAACGTGTGTCCCCCGATCTCAACCGGGATAGAGAAGCATCCAGGATCGCTTCTCTTGATGGGCACCTGCTTTTGAAGTAGCAGGCTGCACTGCTCATGGATCTTCACCGTCTCGTTCTCCACGAATTGTTTCTTTCCACTCATCAATTTTTGGAGGTACTTCATGTACCCCGGAATCTCCTTTAGTGCTTCGATCAGCAGGATGTTGATGCTGACCTTCTTCAGATTCTCCACAAATCTGGAGAACTTCTCGTCCTCTTTCTGCTTCGTGAACCTCTGTGGGAATGGCAAAGGAGGGGGTTGATCTTCAGACTGCTTCAGCTTTGTACCTGGAACAGACTTCGGCGTCGATCGACGTAGAGTGGCGTCGATCGACGGGGCTTTCTCTTCTGCATCGATCGACGAGGATGGTGCATCGATCGACATGGATCCCTGTCCCGCGCAGTTTTGCTCTTTTTCAGCTCCAGAATCGTTCACAGCCGTCTCGGGACCCTTGTAGCTCGTCCCAGACCTCAGAGTGACGGCCTTGCAGTCTTTTTGAATCCTTGGGTTCACCTCTGTTGTGCTCGGAAGCTTTCCAGGCTTGTGTTGGTTGCCGAGTGTCATGGCAATCTGGCTCAATTGCGTGTCCATCATCTGAAGGTGTTTTGTCATCAGCTGCATGTGGTCGGCCATCCCCTTCACCTCGGATTCAACCTTCCCAAACCGGTTATCCGAGATCCTAATGAATTTCTCGAGCATCTCGTTCAGCACAGATTTCTTTATTACCACGATCTCTCCTCCAGTACCTACATCAAAACCAGGCGGAGGGTGTTTTGCAGTAGAAGGGTTAGAATAAGAGAAACCAGGGTGAGATCGCCCATGGTTGTAATGATACCCTTGATTGCCTCGGTAGTTATTGTGATAACCACCGCCAATGTAGTTCACCTCCATTCCGGTAGTTCCAGACGAACTGCTTACACCCCGGTTGATGTAGTCGGCCTCCACCGGAACGATGGCCATGCTCGGCTTTCCAACAGCTGCAACTTGTGAGGTGCTCAATTTTTCAATCTCTTACCGGAGCTTTTTCACCTCAGCAACCACATCGATTTCTGGCTTGGCTTCCACAGCTTTGACCGGAATCTGTCTCTCAGTTGGCCATTGGTGGCTATTCAGCGCCATGTCTGCCAGCAACCTCATACTTTCTACACCACTCTTCTTCATCAGTATACCACCAGCAGATGCATCAACCAACTCCTTCATGTGAGGATTCAAACCCTCATAGAAATGGCACACTTGCATCTCCAGATCGATGCCATATCCAGGACAGAGTCGTAGAAGCTCTTTGTATCTCTTCCAGGCTTCGTAGAGTGACTCATCGTACATTTGCTTGAAAGTCGTAATGGCAGCTTTCCTCTTCAGCAGCAGGCTCGGTGGGAAGTAGTTGGTAAGGAACTCTGCTCGAAGCTCCTCCCATGTCCCGATTTGACTCTTCTCCAGTCCAGCAAACCAAGACCGTGCCTCGTCTCTGAGTGAGAA
>JAPKLW010006346.1:4726-17628 GCA_026898455.1 Plectranthus barbatus | reverse complement strand
AGTTTGAGAGTTAGAGTCCTTATCAAACATAATTATAGAAAAACAGATGGCATGAGACACTAAATATAATACTGGTGATTGATTTTATTAATTTTAAGTTTTCTAATTTATTGTCATATCAACTATGACTACTATTGGGGACAGGTCCTAGCGGCCCAAGTCCAATCGATATCACGGAAGCCCACCAGCCCAATCCACGGCCCACATGTCCAGGCCAGCCATTGAGAAAGGACAAAAGGCTCTAAGTAACAAGGTTGGTACCGACCCCAACCCGGGGTCAGCACCGATCATAAAACATGCTTGCCGAGGAGACGAAACGATCGCCCCCAATATCCGACGGCGCATAGCCATTCCAAACCCTAACCCATCCCGAAAATCCGAGCAGTTGCGAGATTCCTGGCGACCACACGCTAGGTCATAGACTAGGGTTCTTTCCTCTATAAGTAGAGGGATTTCCCCCATTTTTTGGTATCGAATTTTTTTTTTCATAAACTATACCGAAACTCTGCTAAAATATATACAGAATTACTATTTCTCTACGCTTTCTGACCCTACATATTTGGTTTAATGCTTTGTTTATCGACTACGTTTCATTTGCATTGTCTTACATTTCCGATTACCGTAATTTGTTGCCGCCGTTTACTAATTTTCTCATTATTACTTGTTCTCTTTAACTATTCCAAGAACTCTGTTTATTCTTAAATTAAATCTCAACAACTACATTAACACATGCCCAAAGTGGACATTAACACATTATATTTATGTATCTAATTACATATAGATATTAGATATGAGGTTAAATATAGAGATTACACTCAATAGAATTTAATTTGAGCTTTTAGTTTGGCCACGAAATAGCATAGTTCCAAAATTCGGTCCAGGCGCCTGCATAATCGGCGCCTGTACGCTAGGCACGGCCCTACCGTGCCAAAAACACCCTCTGCGGCAATTTAGGCGGTGATGGGCCTGGTGTGCCAATTTTTTTTACTACAGCTCAGCAGGGGCTTGTATTTATGGGCCAAGCCACGTCAAAACCTCTCTGGCAATTGCATTGTTTTAAATGCAAACCTTTTTATAGTTAGTTTATTATATTTAAGTTCATTTCGTCGCAATGTGGGATGCTGATACTTATTTTATAGATAGTTTTATCTTCCAAAGTTTAGTTTTTAATTGATGTGGGATAACATTAACTATATAAACTACTAACCAAACTTTCATGAGTTCAACTTTTAATTGATGCGGGACAATTATCCCTAAATCATTTAGCAAACTTTCATAGAACTACACCTTCATTACTAGCAACATAATACTTATTAATTGAGAAACCTTATGAATATATGAAACCTTGTATATTTTTCCATAATAATGGTGGAGTACATTAAAATATAGTTGATTTTTTTTGTTTTGAGATGAGAATTCAAAGATAAAGTTAGAGATAAAACTAGAACTATGAAAAATAGGTGAGTCGCCTAGGCTCCGCCTAGAAACCGCCTAGGCCCCGTGTAGACCGACTAGCGCCTAGCGAGTTTTACAACCTTGCGAAATAGTTGAGATAAAAGATTGCATTTTTAACTATGTAAAATTTATATTTTAACTAGTAATAATATAACAAATATTTGATTATATTTATTAGTTATACGAAAAGTTGAGTAAATATGATTTTGTGAATAAAATAAATTGTTCAAAACAATAATAAATATTTAAGAATAATTCTACATTTAGATTTATTTACGCAAGATTAAGTTTGTGAGTTTTGCAATATTCCACAATACAATTCAAAGTTTAATTCAAAGTAAACTTTAACACAATATTTTCATTGATTTTGTAATTACAAAACACTTCTAAAATGTTAGAAACTATAACACATTATTTTTTTTATTATGCATATAAAATAAAGGAAAATGTATCCATTATATCACAAACTATTTTGGTTTTCTTAAATATATAATAAATGATGTATATTATCAAAATATATTACAAATTATCAATTTTGTTTCAAGCGAGATCAAGTTTCTGGCGATGAAAATTTGACGTAGCTTGCCAAAAATTTGTAATTTCTCATATATAAAAATACATAACAAATTATTCATATTAAATTGTAATTTTTCGGCAGGTTACTTCAATTTCCTATTCTTAAGATATATTATATCTTGTATATCTTTATGTATATATCTTGTATATCTTCATTATCTTAGAATAGATTCATGTGTACATGTCTATATATACTCTCAGTGTAATTCAAATCCATTTTGTGAAATAAGAGATACGTTTCTCTACATGGTATCAGCCAAATCATGGCTCAAACTCTAATTTTGTCCATTTTTTTCCACGTTCGTTCGCACCTTCATCCATGGGCTCGAGTGGATACTGACGACATCCCTTCTCTTCCTCTCTCCACGATGATTCACATGGTTAATATAAAGCTTACGGCTGCCAACTACATGCTCTGGCACACTCGGATTGAGCCCCTTCTGATTACTCAGAATTTTTTGCCGTTCATCGATGGCTCTCAACCGTCTCCTCCGCGTCATCTCCCAAATACGTCTGGTGCTCCAACGATCAACCCCGACTATTCCAAATGGTATTCTCGTGACCAAATCATCAAGCTTTTCCTGGTCTCGACATTGACAAATGTAAAGTGTCGAATAAGTAAGTTTGACACAACGTTGTCAAACTTATCTCTCATTGACACTTTGGTGTTAATTTTATCCGAGTTTGTTCTAACTTTGACAGCTTTTGTTTAACTTTGACATTCCTATGTTAAACTTCCGTATCTGTCTGTTACAACTAACTCCTATTTTATAGGAATCTTGTATATATCTATTTTGTTACGTTTTTGCAGGTCCTAAATATTAGGGAACGTATATATTATTGTTAGTAACTATTTTATTTAATTATATTTCATTTATTCTTGTTCCTTAATAATAGGGAGCACATCCACTCTTTTATTAACCTCCACGTGAGTTAGTGGAAGTTGTGTTTTGTGGCATAACCAGGTAAAAGAAGTGGAAGAGGACACGATATACTACGAAGTAGTGGACGACGTGTACGAGTGCTCCAAGTTCAATAAATAAGAGACGAAGAAGACTAGAGATTGGGGTTAGACGATTATACACACGTGAGTTCTCAAGGCTTCTTCGTTCTACTATCATTCATCAAGTGTACGAGGTCTACAATTGAGATGTGGAATCCATCTCCGGAGAGTGAATCCTACGGTCTACAATTGTATTGGATATTTGAGCTCATCCATGATTCAACCCACGAATTTTTTTTAAAAAATCTAAATATATTTTAGTATTAAATTATATATATATATATATATATATATATAATATTAGATCCGAAAATATAATCGAGCCCCCACGATATTCAATGTCTGCATCAGCTCATATATGTATAAAAAACAATAATAAAAATAGAATAAAATTATATTTGTCAGTATTGGTGAGGAAAAATTAAATATAATTAAAAATAATAGCTAAAAAATGTTTAGATACATAACTTTATTAATTATATCTTAATACATCATTTATATTTAATTCGTGCATAGCGTGGTGTAAATCATCACATCACATCAATTTTATTTTACTTGAAATATTTTTGAATTACAACATATACATAAATTTTAATAAACAATGATAACAATTTGAAAAAAAAGTCATTTTTAGTAAAAAATTATATTCTCACTATTTGATCTTACTTTCGATTTTAAAACAAAACAAGTATACTGCTAAAAAAAATAATACAAATATAATTTTTTTATTGGTTAATTTTGTAAGATAAACTATTATTTTTATAAGTTTTGTGTTTTATCTATTTGCTTTGGTTTTTATCAAATTTATATATAATTGGATGTATAATGTAAAAAATATATATTATAACTACATATATATATATATATATGTGTGTGTGTGTGTGTGTTTGTAACTTTATAATTATATTTTAATATAGTTAAATATGTAATTCGTGCAACGCCCGGGTGTAAATCTAATCTATATAATATAATAAAGGAGTTCCAGAAAAATTCATCCAAAATTTTTGAAAAGCTTGTATAGGTTAAATAAAATATATTAAATAAATTCATAAATATTTTACACTATTTGTTTATTTGTTATTAGACAATCATATATTAACAAAGCTTTTATTTATTGTATTCATACACCCATGTTAAAAATTTTCAAAATAACTATGAATGTTTACATGCAAATTCAAATTCTAAATATTACTCCTACTAAGTTTAGAATTTATACAATTTCATTGAAAATATTATTTTGGATAATATGGAAGCTTGGTGATTCTTTACATAGGAGAGAACAAGATAAATTAAATATATTTAAGCTAAAATATTATAAATTATAATAATTAATATGATAAAAAGATGTTTAAGTCATGCAATTAATTCATAATATATCCACATATGTAATTAATGCAATGTATCATTTAAATATATTTTATAAGTATATCCTTATTTAGTATTATTTATACAATTATTTAAAAATAATTATATTCTCTTATATTAAAATTTAAATATAAGTATAAAAATTATTTACGTGCAACGCACGGGTGTAATTCTAGTATGTTGATAAAATGAGAGAATCACACGATTATATAAACCTAAAATGAGAGTGGATGTGTGTGTTGTAGGGATGCTATAATAGGTGCAGTGCCCAACTATGAAGATTCTTACATCAAAGTTCCCAAAGTCTTGAACAAGGAGTGAAGGTAGTTGATCTCATTCAGTTGCTATTTTTGTTTAGACATTTATTTACCTTTTGAACTCAAGCTTTTTCTGTACAATAACTCTCTCTCTCTCTCTCTCTCTCTTAATAGTAATATATTAATCAAATACACATCCAAATATTTTCAGAGAATCTTGAACCCATGATCATCAGTCACGTGTAAGACGTTTTGACCATTGTACCTCGAGCAAAGGGAATCTATCTCTTGAACACCCTGTTTGATCATGCAGAGTAACTAAGTTCACGCACAATGTGATAAATTACATCTAATTAGACACCCATTTCCCTTCGTCCACTGTTGCAGATTTTTAAGACTTGATCGCCAACTGGATATTTTCAATGTCCACTCTCTCATCCTCCCACAAGAATAGCTCCCAGTGTAGACATGTTGACATGTTTCTCAAATTTAGTATGTGGAGAGCGAAGGAGGGAGTGCTTGGTGATCGGCAGGTCTACTGTTGCGTATCAGAACAGATAGGAGAATGGATACATCTCTTTTCTCATTGGGCAACTTTAGTCCTTCAATATCCAAAATCCCTGGATATATCTTTTGCCTTAAATTATGTCTCATTTTTTCAAAATTATGGAATTATGTTCCAAAATTTACCTAATTAGGTAATTTTGTATCAATTTTTTTAAATTATGAAATTATGTCTCTATGTTTAATATATTAGGTAAATATATTCTCCGTTAGTAACAATATTAATTTTGCGCTAAGCCATTCGTTAAATGTTGATGTATCAAATGACATGGCTTTTTATTTTGTTAGGAATACATATTCTAATGTTTACTCTATTAAATAAAAATATCATTTGTCTTTAACAAAGTTAATTTCATATCAAGTCACATGTTAAATATTTATACATCAATGGCAATATAATTTTTTTTATTTGATATTATTTTTTAAAAAATTAAAAATGAAAATGAAGATTTTCAATAAAATAATGTCACTTGAAAAACTTATTAATTAAAAAATAAAAAATCCTGTCATTTAACAAGTCAACATTTAATAATATGTGACTGAACGCGAAATTAACGTCGTTATTAACTGATGACACATATACCTAATATACTAAACATTGGGACATAATTCCACAAATTTAAAAAAACTAAACTTTGGGACATAATTTCATAATTTAAATAAAGTGGGACAAAATCACCTAATTAAATAAATATTAAGATATCTTGAAGGGTTTAAAAAAAAAAAAAAAAAGTGATTGAAAACAGAATTCAACATTTTGAGGAGTGCGGTTAAGACAATAATTTAAGCAAATTGTTACTCAAAAACATTCATTACACTCCAACAAATTAAACATTCAAATTCTTTTCCTTCCAACACATTCCTCGTTTTTTTCTACCCATGGGTGAAAATAGTTCTAGGGAAAGGAATTAAAAGGAAAAAAACTACACAAATGCATTAATTTCCTCACCAATCCAACACCATGCATTTTTTATTTCATCCAATTGAAAAGTACATAAATCTTCTGCTTCAACTGCGCTTGCTTCTTCTGCATCATAAGCCTTCAATAGGAAATGAATCAAATACTAATAAGCGAGGATATGCTACATAAGAATTAACACGATAAAACTACACAAACGCATTTAACCATTGATTTTGATTAACTGAGGGCCAGGATTAGTTTTTTTCAAATTGGCAGTTAGAAAGAATAGTTATGCAAATTGATCAAGCATAATATACAAGCTAACCAAGCGTAATATACTAATTAATCAAGAGGTATTAGCATTTTAGCACAAACTACTTTTTAGCACCGGATCCAGAGACAAAGAAATGATATGCTGCCCACCTGATGTGAGCACCAAGAATATTATATACCCTAATTGGGTGGATAAACTATATGGTTGAACTTATAAAATTAATATAAACTACAATAAATTAAAATTATAAAAAAAATAAGTTCAACCATAGGATTCATCCATTCAATTAGGGTATATAATAATCTTGGTGCTCACGAGTTGCTCACATAAGGTGGGCATCATATCATTTCTCTCTCTCTATATATATATATAACAGTTCTGGTGAGAAAAAATGTTTGTGACAAAATGAGAAAAGCTGGATTAAGTATACCACATTTCTCATTTGATCATGGGAGGATTTCTTCTCACTCGATCTAATATATATATAGTATTCACAAAAACGACAGGAGTTCAGTACGGATTGGAATAAGCAATGGCAATATTCCATTTCCGCCTTTATCATCAATTTGAAAATTGAATATCTTTTAAAGGTTGAAATTTGAAATTAAGTTTGCATATATACCTGTTCGATCAGCTACAACGGGATGGGATGTGATTATTCTATGGAAACCCTGAATTGACTTACAACGCTGCCGGGCATCATATTGTTCTCCTTTACCTTTACTTTTATTTTCATGGCTGATTCAGCTGCATGGTCACAGCAATACAAGTCCAACTCTTGAAAGCTCGGAACATCAGCCAACTCAATTGGGACTTCAAGAAGACGTGCACAATTTCTAAGTTGAAGGTGTTTAAGTCTAGGGAACTGCTGCTGAGAAATCTTCCAAATCTTCAAATCCGTCTCTCCAATATGCAAAACTTCAAGATGACGAAAATCTCCTACATTCGCCTCCCAGATATCACCATCAAATGCATAGTCTTTTAGCTTGAGCACCTCCAGCTTATAAAGTGACCCTATAATAGACATCCGACTCCAATGAAGAAAAGTATGAGATAATGATAGGATCTTCAATTTGGGTGGAAATCTATAAACAGGAGGAAGGCTGTGCAGTGGGCATTCATCATCATTTATTAGTTTCAGGTTTTCAAGATTGCTCAAACTGTCAAATGACCCGCTCTTCTCATCCATTAGCCACTGGGCTAGGTTCCCACGAACACTCAACCTTTTCACATTACGGGCCCTACGAAAAACATCTGCAGTGCAACTCAATGTTGAGATATATCCGAGTGTTTGTATCTTCTCACTACCAGCTCCTGCACTTCTACTTTTACTAGTCTTGGCCTCGGGCAAAGTAGCTGATGCATTTGTTTTAAAATGCCTCAAGTGGATCATATTTAGAATATCTGCCTTTATATCAAGGGTTCGAGAATCCGTGATAATAACAACAGTCTGAATGTTCTCAAGTTTCGAAAAGCCAGACGGAAGAACCTTTATATCGGCTGACAATACCATGTACCTTATGTGAAGCAATAGGTACATGTCACTAGGAATGTTAGTGAACTTGATGGGCATCACATCTAGAACTCTGAGTTGTTTGAAACCAGCGGGAATGGCCGATAACTCATCGTCTGGCATGACCATTTTATTCCTAGAAAAACATGTGAATGTGTGGACACTTGGGCCACGGGGGTTTCTTGAAAGAAAGTCCAAGACATTATTGAAATCAATTGATAGACGATGACACTTGAGTAATTGATCCTTGGAAAGTGATCCTCCAATATCAATAGACACCGTAATGATAGACCAACAATATTTGCCTCAATGAATAACGTATTATTGAGCATGTATATATAGAGTTTACAAGATACATGTGACCTATCTAAAGATATATACAATCTAGAGATATATGCAAATCTAAGAAGATATAGATAAATTATTTTGACCTAGTATCTTCAGTCATATCTATTCTAATACTTCCCCAACATTACCAGCTTCAGTTTCGCAGAAATCACGTATTTCATCATCAATGTAGCAGATTTCAACTTTACCAATGACATTCCACTTTTTAGCCGCAACTAAGTTCCTGCTAACAAGATCCTCCAAATTATTTTCTGCAATTTCTTCCAAACTCATCTGATCATCGTTTTGCTGTATAAAGCCTTCTGCAATCCACATTCTGATCAATCGCCACGCTGGAATACGATAATAATCTTTGGGAAATATCCCCATATAGAGAAAGCATTTTCTCAGATAATAGGGTAACCTTTTGTAGCTCAATGATATAACTTGTTGGATGAATACAGATGGGTCAGAACCATGAAATGTAGTAAGGATACCAGAAACTTCTTCCCAGGCTTTCTTTCTGACGCTTGATGGCGCTTTAGAGTATTCAAGAAGAATGCCTCCCACGACCATTACTGCAATTTTCGGCAGCCCAGCACACAACTCTGTAATTAGTCTGCATTCGGCTTCCAACTCTGGAGGGCACTCCGGCTGATTATTACCAAAGACTACCGACTGGAAACGCGAAAAACTCTTTTCTACATCCAAGAAACGCCTCATATGGGGATCTTTGTGATGATTAATATACCAACCAATTTCTTTATCACGACTAGTGATCAAGACTTTACCCCGATTGTAGCTAGTTGGAATTGCACGTCGGAGTTCATCCCAATCCTCACGACTCCGTACATCGTCCATGACAACCAAGAACTTTTCATCTGATAGAATACGATGCACCATGGTCCGTAAATAGTATTTGTCTTTGGTTATAATTTCCTCATTCAAAGTATACAAAATGGTAAGAAGTATGTCCTTCGATGTGAAGTCCTGCGATACATGAACCCATACACGTTTCGGAAACTGATCTACGATTTCTGGATCGTGAAAAATCTTCTCAGCAAGGGTTGTCTTGCCAATGCCAGGCATATCAAGGATGGCAATGATGTCAAGCTCCTTAGTTTTTTCACTGAGGTATCCTTTAAATCTTTGCACCTCATCTTCAACACCCACCACATTCTCTTTTTTTAATTCAGGAACCTATTTGGTTGGTATATCATTAAAATATTAGAACCAACACTATTGCAATTCAATCTCCAACTCCAGAAATATGGAAACACATGCAACAAACACTACTATATCAAATTTGAAGGTTTTTACGTAATTCAAAGAAAATATAATAATCTCAATTTTTTTAGCTTAATATATATGAAGATCCATTTACAAAATATTTATATAATTAGTATTCATAAATTAATAAATGTTTATTTATTAGTGGCCATGCCTCACTTACAAAAAAAAAAAAAAAACAAAAGAATTACCCAAAATCTCTATAATTATCTGAACCAATCCATCATTTTAAACTCTACAAGATTTTAAGATATATTTCCTAACTCAATCTTTCATATCCCATACTATGTAGGCACTTGGCGTGATATAGACTAATCCCCTACAGAATTGGAAAAGTCGATTAAAATTGAACTTTTGTTGGACTTGGATCATGTAATCTTCACCAATCCTATAATCGTATGTTAAAAGTTAATTTGTGTTAAATAGCAATGAATCTACGCTATTCATAAAAAAATGGCTGGGATTAAACCTTTTTGCAAAATTTTGTGTTTAATTGTTTTATAAATCATGTTTAAGCAATTATGCATGACTTATAAAATAATTAAGCACGAAGAAAAGTGTGTTTTTTAATAATTAATGCTTATAATCTCAACCGCTGATGTTATTGATATAATGACTGAGATTCATTCTTATTTAACACAAAGTTTAATATTAACACCTGATCTCTCTCACACACACACACAATATATATATATATATATATATATATATATATATATATTCATAATCATATATTAACCACATTCCAGATATTAAATAACAACTAATCTCGGCCTTTGATTAATCAAATCTAATGATTGAGATATAGCTTTTGACTCTTTTATTTCATTTTGATTTTTTTTTTTATTTAAACTCTAATCAAGTGTATTTAAGTAAATAGAATATGGTAGTTATTAACAATTTTATAATCTCATACGTTTTTTTCCTTCTTCTTATTCTCACTCTTCTACAATTTTATAAAACTTTAAATAATCGTAAATCACTCGATTTAAATTATTTTTTCACGTGGTATATATCAAATTAAAGACACTTTAATTATCTTTCAAACGAAATCCATATATGTTCACAGTGAAAATATAAACTAGTGATTTTATACATAATTTTTATTAATGTTACAGTTTTACATATGGCATTGCTATTTAGTTATAGTTATCGCATTATGTATGTTCATCGATCAGGATTATTCAATTTTCCATATTAATGTTACAATTTTACATATGTCATTGCATTATCATTTATATTATGTTGCGTTATTGATTTTTAGTTAATGCATTATATATGTTCATAGATGTGCATTATTCAATTCTACTTATTAATGTTATGGTTTTGCACATGTTGTTAGATTATCCTTTATATTATATTGCATTTTTCTTTATATTATATTGCACTATCTAGTTTCAGTTATCACATTATATAAGTTCATTGATTATAATTACTCAATTCTCATTGCATATACTTTATAGTATGTTTCATTATTTAGGTTTAATTATTGCATTATCTTTTGTATAATGAATAAAATACTAATTTTTTTATATTTACTATTATTGTTTTATTGCAAACATATGGAATAAAGATTTTATTTAAAAGATAATTAAATTATCTTTAATTGATATATGATATGTGAAAAATAACTTGAATTGAGTAAGTCCTCATTATTTAAAATTTTATAAAAAAAAAATAAAGGAGAGAGAATAATAAAAATAATAAACAAACATGTGTGATATATGAGAGTGAAAATGAAGATTTAATATGTTAAAAAAATAACTGCTATAATTAGGGGATGTGGACCCGTGAATTTAGGAAAATCAAATAATGTTTAGGATATGTGTATGTCAAAAAGACAAAAATACCCAGATAATACAATAAATGTATTCGGATGATGCAGGGAATTTTCCAACAAATAAAATTAAATCTAACTCCCCTTACCATGTGAAAATAAGAACCAATCTCAGTCATTCAAATTGTGATCCAACGCTCAAAACTAAATAAATTCCGTCAGCATTATAATATAGTAAAACATGCATTAAACATGCATTAAAGGCTAATTTTGTAATATTTTTTCTCTCTCCTCTAAAATCATCCTAAATCTTTAAATGATCATAACTCATTCGATTTAGATTATTTTTAATGTATCATATATCAAATTAAAGGTAATTTAATTATCTTTCAAACGAAATCCCTATTGCATATGTTTCGATTTAAAAATCATCATAAAAAATGAAAATTAGTGATTATATGCATAATTCTCGTAACAGTACATGAATTCTTATATAATGAATGGAGTTGCACAATATAATGCATGAAGTTATATTATATAATGCAGAATATGATAGATAAAATGCATTATATTTTTTCCTGCGAGATAAAAAAAATTTAAAATTCATTATCTTTGCACACTGTAGATAATATTATAGTTGTTATAAAAGTTGATCATACATTACTTGTTTTTAATTATGTATTTTTTTTTATAATACATAAATGTATATTACTATATTATATAATGCATATTTGTTAGGTATATAATGAATGTTTGCTAGGTATATAATGCATGAAGTTATAGTATATAATGCAGAATATGATAGATAAAATGCAACATATTTATTTCATCAAAATCATCATTCATCATTATATTTACACTTGTCATGTATTATATAGCAAAAACATATGCATTAAAATGAAAGTAATATAATTTTTCTTTAAAATAAAAATAATATCATATCTAATATGCATAATTCTCGTAACAGTACACGAATTTCTTATATAAAGAATGCAGTTGTACAATATAATGCATGAAGTTATAGTATATAATGCAGAATATGATAGATAAAATGTAACATGTTTATTTCAGCGAAATCATCATTCATCGTTATATTTGCACTTGTTATATATTATATAGTAATAACATATGCATTATAATGAAAGTAATATAATGTTTCTCTAAAACAAAAGTAATACCATATATAATGGAGAAAGTAATACCGTATAATGATAGTAATATTGTTCTAAAATAAGAATAATACTATATTATAATGCAGGAAAATATTTGTTAGGTATATAATGCATGTTTCCTAAGTATATAATGCATGTTTCTTATGCATATAATGCATGTTTATTAGATATATAATGTATGTCGAGGTTGAATATGCACACAGAATCTTAAATAAGAACAAAATGACAAAAATACCCTATAATACAGGTATTTTGAGATAAAATAACCGAAAATTCTAGTAAAATCCTGAGCGTATATTCATCAAAATCAATGGCGAGGATTAGTTCTTATTTCTTATGGTAAGAAGTGTTCTCACTGGATCGCATCCCTACATATATAATTATATATAAGTAATATATATATATATATATATATATATATATATATA
>JAPKLW010006345.1:0-17630 GCA_026898455.1 Plectranthus barbatus | reverse complement strand
TTTCCACTCAAGGTCATCAAGTGCTATCATTTAAGACGGCAGATTTCTGTCTTAATCAAAGGATTTGGGATATCCTTTCGTGTCTTTTTTAAGTATTCGTGGAGGAGAATGCCAGAATACTCAGGTAGGTCGACTTGCCGTAAGTAGTCTTATTAAGACAGGTGGCGTTTCCCCCTTTGTCGAGACTCCTCGACTTCCGCTCCTCTGAGTTTTGAATTCATTTGACAGGACACTTTTGGGAGAGTGTTCCCACTATGGATAGAGCCATGATCTTGCTATAAAGAACGACTCACTTGTATACTGGAACTTCATCTTTTCCACTCCACTTTGCATAGCATTTCCTCCTTCACTAGTTTCAGAATGCATCGTATTACCATTGCTCCAAGTGATTTGCCTGTCACTCGCAACCAGATTCTTCATGAATCAGGGTTGTATTTTGAATATGGTAACAACTGTCGTGTTGCCAACTTCGTTATGGGAGCTCTTCATGAGAGTTGCCTGACCCAGTTTCTGACTACAATGCCGACATGCTATCAGAAACGAGCTCTTCAAAGCTTTATCTTCAGGAGTAGAACCGATGATGATGCTATTTGGAGTTGCTTTGACAATGAAGTAGTTTGCTGGACTCCGGCCTTCTTCTCTCAAAAGTTTGGCCTTCCTCGGGGTCCTACTCGTGTCATGGATGTCTTCCGCCACTTGATTGCTCCAGAGTTTGGCTTCTGGAATAAATGGAGGCAGTCCAACAACTGTGACTTTTCACCAACTCCATCATGTTTGGAGTTGAAGGAGGAGTACAGAGTCATTTTTGACATTGTTAGCAATGTCACCTTTGGAGTCCCTGCTGACAATTATGTGTTCAACCCAAGGATTTGGAGGGCCATGATGGCCATTGATGCAGAGATGAAGGACGTTGATTGGGCGGAATTCTTCTTTGATGGAGTGAAGAGATGTATCGATCTCTTTCCTCAGTTTCCTCTGCCAACTGCCATGCAGCTAAGTTGGTTGCTTGAGCAGACGTTCCCTCATCTTTCTTCTGAAGGTATCCCTTTGATGGGATTCGACTTTTATCCTTTGAGAGCTCACTTCCCTAACTATGGTTGAAGAATGCTCTGAGCTCTCCTTCCTTTTGTGTCCACAAAAATATTGTTAGATTTGTAGCACATGATGGTGTAGAGTTGAATGTATCTGATAGCTTTCGAAGTCTGTAATCCTTCTGTTGAATGAATATGCTGATTTTAGATTCCTTCTTTTCAACTATTTTCATGACATTGTTCAGCATTTTGTAGTGTAGTAATGTCAAGATATCTTCAACAGATCGAAGACATAGCAATCAGAATATAATAATTATCAACCAAATTGCAAGAATATCCTTATAGAAAGAATGAGAGCTAGGACTCATTCATCCACATCTGTATCTAATTCCATCAATCTCAGTTTCAAGCATAACTCTTTAAATCTGGTTTCTGAAAGAGGCTTTGTAAATATGTCTGCTATTTGATCTTCGGTGCATATATAGCGAACATCGATATCTTTCTTCTCTTGATGGTCTCGTATGAAATGATGACGAATATCAATATGCTTGGTCCGAGAGTGATGAACAGGATTCTTTGTGATGCACATGGCACTATTGTTGTCGCAATAGATGGGTACACATTCAGGAGAAATCCCATAATCTTGTAATTGTTGCTTTATCCATAGAATTTGTGAGCAACAACTAGCAGCAGCTACATACTCTGCTTCAGTAGTGGAGATAGCAACAGAGTGCTGCTTTTTGCTGAACCAGCTAATGAGCTTGTGTCCCAGAAATTGACATGTGCCGCTAGTGCTTTTTCTGTCGATCTTACATCCTCCAAAATCAGAATCTGAATATCCACTCAGAGCTAGACCATCTTCTCTGGGATACCAAATTCCTAGTCCTTCTGTACACTTTAGATAGCGAACAATTCTCTTGGCAGTGTCAAAGTGAACCTTCTTAGGCTTGGCTTGATATCTGGCACATAATCCCACGGCATACGAGATATCTGGTCTGCTAGCGGTGAGATACAGTAGTGAACCTATGATCCCTCTGTAAAGAGTAGGATTCACATCATCTCCTTCTTTTTCAAGAGCAGCAATGCATGTTGTGCTAATAGGTATGCGCAAACTCTTGGTCTTCTGCGGACAGTATTTGGCGATTAAGTCACGAGCATACTTCTTCTGATGGATGAATATTCCTTCTTTGGATTGATGAACTTGTAGTCCAAGAAAATAGGACATCTTTCCCATCATGCTCATTTGGAAATGGCTAGTCATGAGATCAGAGAATCTATCACATAGATCTTGATTCTTTGATCCAAAGATTATGTCGTCAACATAAATTTGAACTAGCAGAATGATGTCTCCATCTTTAATGCGAAAGAGAGTTTGATCTATCCTCCCTTTCTGAAATCCATTATTCAATAAAAACTTGGACAAAGTTCCATACCAGGCTCGTGGTGCCTACTTCAGACCATATAGTGCCTTCTTGAGCCTATAGACTTGATTACCTTGCTCAAATCCCGGAGGTTGTTCGACATAAACTTCCTCCTTGAGCTCGCCATTGAGGAAGGCGCTTTTCACGTCCATCTGCATCACATCAAACTCATGGTACGCAGCATATGCCAAGAATAGACGGATAGCCTCTAGTCTTGCTACTGGGGTGAAGGTTTCATCATAATCTATTCCTTCACATTGTCTATACCCTTTGGCCACAAGACGCGCCTTGTTCCTTACTACAGCACCTTATTCATCTTTCTTGTTTTTGAACACCCACTTAGTGCCTATCACACTTTGATGTTCTGGTCTGTCGACTAGTTCCCACATATTGTTGCGTGTGAACTCTGCAAGCTCCTCTTGCATGGCATTCACCCAATCTGCATCTAGCAGTGCTTCTTCTACTTTCTTGGGTTCTTCATTAGATATGTAACAAGCTAGCATGACATTGCCGTTCCCTTGTCTGGTTAGAATAGGGTCATTTACGCTTCCAAGAACACTGTCTAAAGGATGTGCTCGTAGCCATGACGGTCTGATACGTCCTGGAATTTCAGCATCTGGTTCTCCTTCTTGATGAGTATCATTTTGATTAGCTTCTACTGCATTCTCCTGGGGTTCAGCAACGGGAACAACTGGTACTCCTTCTTCATCTGCTTCTGGATCTTCATGAATAGGATTGGCATGAGCAGGTATGGCAACGGTTGGAGCTCCAGCAGCAGGTTCCTCCAGGATTGGATTCTCAGCAACTCCTTTGCTAAGATCTTCGGTAGATTCTTCATCCTCTCGATCGTCAAGTGCACCAGCAACATCTAAATTCTCATTTAGATATATGGAGGATGGGGCCTCAACATGATCATTAGCATCACCGGCCTGGTCAGCAGTCTGGTCACCTGCTGAGTGCGAAGTTTCTGGATTGACATCAGTCGTAGACCTAATCGGATCAATACTCATATTTTCAAAAGATTTTTGAAGAGATTGATCTTGGATATCATTGGTCTCATGATTATCATTCCTCTGTTCTTTGTCAGCTCTGCGCACTAAAGTAGACTCATCACAAATAACATTACATGTTATTTCCACAATTCGAGTTGTCTTGTTTAACACTCTATAACCTTTGTGAGAAGGGTATCCATATCCTAGAAAAACACCTTCATCAGACTTAGGCGAAAAAGTGTTAAGCTTAGACTTCCCATTGTTATGGATATAACATGTTGAACCGAAAGTACGAAAGTGTTTAATAGAAGGCTTACGACCATTATACACTTCATAAGGGGTTTTGTTGAATCTGCCATTAACCGCACTCCTGTTCTGAGTGTTGCAAGCAGTCATGATAGCTTCTCCCCAGTACTTTCCACTGAGTCCAGAATCAGCAAGCATGGACCGTGCTGCTTCCTTCAATGTTCTGTTTCTTCGTTCTGCTAACCCATTCTGCTGTGGGGTTCTAGCAGTGGACTTCTCATGAAGAATTCCAGCCTCCGCACAAAAGTCCATTAGAATTCCATTACAGAATTCCGTTCCATTATCTGATCTAATCCTTTTTACTGTAACTTCCTTGTTGTTCTGCTCTTTGAGGATCAGCTCAGGTAGCAGGGTTTTTACTTCGTCTTTAGTCTTTAATAGTTGTACCCACGTATACCTGGAGAAGTCGTCAACAACCACAAGTGTATATATTTTCTTATTGATTGTGGGTGGTGTGACAGGACCAAACAGATCCATGTGTAGGAGTTCGAGAATTCTCCCTGAGGTATCCCTTTCTGGATTTGATTTGAAGGATGCCTTTGTTTGTTTGCCTTGTTGACATGCTTTGCACACTCCTTCCTTTCGGAAAGATTCAGCAGGTAGTCCTTCGACCAGTTTGTGTTTGGCTAGATGATTGATTGTCTTGAAGTTCAAGTGATTTAATCTTTTATGCCAAAGCCAATTTGTTTCCTCTTTGTTAAATGCCACGAAGCATGAATCCTGTTGGCCACTTTGCCAATCAACCACATATAGTCCACCCTTGCGGATGCCTCTAAGCTTCACTTCACCTGTAACCTTATCAACAATATCACAACCAGAGTTAATGAAATAAACATTATATCCATTTTCACATAACTGGCTTATGCTCATTAAGTTATGTTTGAGGTTCGAAACAAGAGCAGCATTGACAATTCGGATTCCATCTTGTTCTACACATCCTCTTCCAATGACTCTTCCTCTGCTGTTATCACCAAAAATAACTGAGGATCCATAGACGCTTTGTAAATCTGAGAATATGTCTGGTCGTCCAGTCATGTGTCCTGAGCAGCCGCTATCAAGAATCCATTCATCTGGAGATCTTGACTCCTTCACTCTTGGATTCTGCTTCTGCAAGACAATTAAGAGAATGATTTAGGTACCCGTTTAGTCTCGGGTCCTGCGGGATTAGCAAGCGTCATCGTTCTTTTTGGAACCCACATCTGAGTGACCTTCAAAATTTTCTTCTTGACATCACTCTTTATACCTTTCTCAACCTTAGGATAAGTAAATCTTGCATACTTAGATTGAGGATGAGGTGTGGTAGTGTGTTGTGCCTTCATTGTCCTTTTGAAAGAGTTTGTTTTGGACTTAGGCCTTACATAGGTGTTCTGCCTATGTGGTGTATATGCATTATGAGGGGGCTTTACAGTATTATAATAGACATGCTTGCTTGTATGAAATGAAGATTTTTCTGTCCTGGCAGTAGATGCATACTGCTCGGCAATCCTTCTAGGCTCTGCTGATCTTGGTTGCGAAGCATATGTTCTCGTGTTCTGCTTGAATTTATTATTCCTCTGTTGAGGTTTCATAGCATACATTCGAGCATTCTGCTGAGGTATAACGTATCTCTGCTGTGTTTCCCTAGCATATATTCTAGGATTCTGCTGGGATATATCGTACCTCTGCTGAGGTTCCCTAGCGGATGTCCTAGCATTCTGCTGAGGTTTTACAGATTCGCCAATGAGTGTTTCAGCAGATTCCTTTTTTTTTCAGTTTTTCTCCAAGAATGAATTTTCGAGCAGAGACAAACTGAATAGTCTTCTGCTTAGAAGATTCTCCTTTATTCTACTTAAACTGGTCGTGTAAGTACAAATACAATTTTCTTTTGGTTTATTTTTCAGCAAAATGTTCTCTTTTTCAAGAATTTTGAAATTTTCAGAAAGTATTGAAAATTCAGCTTTCATTTTTGTAAGTTCCTCACTTGCAGACCTTAGTCTTTCGACTTCCTTGGTCAAATTTGAAACTTCTAACTTTAGTGAGGTGTTTTCTCCTACAATGACGTTTTTAATTTCGTACATTTTAGAGAATTCTTCACTTAGTTTCGTGAGATAGTCTTCCTCAGAATCTAAAGTGAGATTCTCGCAATCATCAAAGGTTACAAATCTAGGGATGTTTATTGAAATTACCTCGGTGTTCTCGGCTGCTAGAGCCGTTTCAGCATTTTTATCAGCATCTGCATCAGCAAATTGATCTTCCACGACGTCTGCCATCAGAACTAGCATGGCTTCTTCATCTTCTTCCTCTGAGGATAGATAATATTCCTCATCATTTTCAGGAATGTCCTGAGTTTCTGTCCTAGTTAGGAGCGCTCTTTTGACTGCATTGCCTGCACGTCTTTCAAATCTTTGTTTCAGTCGCTCCCTTTCTTCTCTACTGACTTTCGGACAGTCATGTTTCAAGTGGTCGGGAGATCCACACTCGAAACAGGTCCTAGGCTTTCGCTCTGCTGAGCGGGTATGTGAAGGTGACTGCTGAGTCTCCTTTGCTTCCTTTTCGCCTTTAGCCTCCATCAGCATCTTCTGAAGTTTCTTCATCTGTTCTTCTAGTTCACTGATCTTAATATCAGTAGGCTGAGAGCCACAGGTTGTAGCAACCTCCTTTGATTGGTTTACAGGAGCAGATCTTTCTTGATTGTAATATGGTTTCTTTTGTTTAAACTTATTAAAATCCTTTTTGACAAAATAAGCTAAATCATCTGAGCTAGCAGCGGATTGTACTACTGCAGCTTCATTCTTCTTTGACTGTTGTATTATGAATTCATGAGATTTTAACTGAGCAAATACCTCGGATGTAGACATTTTGTTGAGATCTTTCTCACTTAGACTAGTCATTTTAACAAACCAGTCATCTCTGGGGTATAGTTTAGAGATAATCTTGTGATTCATTTCCTCATTCTCATATTTCTTACCAAGGTTATTCAGCTCTCCAATGATGGTATTAAATCGTTCCTCCATGGCCATTATGGATTCACCTGCATTCATAGAGAAAGATTCATATTTGTCAACAGCTACCTGCAGTTTATTGCGTTTCATCTGGTCTGTCTCCTGGGAAGACTCGCAGACATACTGCCACATTTCTTTAGTTGTATCAAGCTCTAAGGCCTTTTGTGCCATCAGCTTCGGTAGAGAGTCAAGGATTAACTTCTTTGCAACATGTTCCAGCTGAGCTCTTTTCTTGTCTTCACTTGTGTATTCCTCAAAAGGTTTTGCAACCATCTGGGGTCTTGGTGGCCTTGGGGGTCTAGGTTGATCTCCTTCATCAGCTCCATCAGCGGGTTCGGGTACAGGTCCTATAAAAGTATTAGCTTTCATAATCTTAATGGGACCTCTTTCAAGTACCTCAACCATTTATAGGTGTATGCTCTGAAGCTGTATTAAGGCCATCTTTTTCCATGTTGTGAAGTTCTCCCTGTTGTACTTTCCAAGAGAATGATTCAACATCTTGTCTCCTGAGCTAAACAAGTAGAACATAAATAAACAGGTAAAAGTGCAAGGAAAATGCGGATCTGGTCTTAAGCGACTCAGAAGCAGTCGGTTTTTCAACCTCCTGCTCTGATACCACTTGTTGGTCCCGAAATATCAGAGTCGTCGTATTGATAACTTAACACGAAATGCAGCGAAATAGTTTTACGTCTCTTGCACTTAACGTTATTTTCCAAAAGTTAGTTAGCTCAAGTTATAACTTAAGTTTGTGTTCAGATATACTCTAGCAACTCCGTTGCTAGGTTTCAAATCGATCTTTGAACAGTAACTTAATATTACAGTAAACGAACACAAGGTTTATAGTGGTTCGATCAAATAGATCTACGTCCACTCCTTAGCCGAATCGCTAAGAATTTCACTAGAAAAGTATACAGATTACAAGGAATCGCCTTTCCAGTTAAGTAGGCAGTGAGCTTTCAGCCTGGCTACTTGACAGCTATCCTCCGGGAGTCTGAACTTCTGTGGTAAGGTTTGGCTGGGGGTCAAGGGCACACCTTCGAAACTCCTGCCTTGCCTGATATGGAAGATTTAGTCCCTTCCTGATTTTCCTTGAGTGTGGCTAGACGCCCGTTCTAGTCTTAACCTTTTCAGGTGTTCGACTGTTAGATTCCTTTTCGAATGAAAGGAATCTCAATGATTGAAATATCCTTGAATGCAATCAAGAATATCTTCAATGGAGTGTCAGTACTTCAATGAGCGACACTTCTGGTTGTTGGGAGCTTTTAGATAAACTTTTGTACAGCTCTCAACTGACTACTTTCAAAGTTCACTTTGTCAAAGGAATCTCTAGCTTGAGCGTTCGTGAATGAGTAAAGTGAGAAGATCAATTGTAAGTCGTGAAAGCAGTTATTGAAGTAGTTGTCTTGTCTCTCATCTTTGAGACTGTCTTTTATAGGTGGAGATTCAAACTTTGAATCTCCTTATCCGTTAGACTCAACGGCTCCTTGATCTGAAGAGGTTTGTCTGTGGCACTCACTTTTATTTTTGACTTGTACTTTCCTAACCACTTCGGGAAAGTCTTATCCTTTTGCGTGAACTTTCTGTCAGAGTGGCAGTCCGGCTTCGAATTTTGTTCTTGTTTTGGTACGCTAGAGCCTTCTACAAGTATATTCCTTGTGATCCTTTGACTTCCGTTGTTTGCGATTCTTTATCCATTGCTGAAAGATCCGAATGCTAATCATCTTAGCATTATGTATAGCATTCTTTCAGCCACTTGCAAGTGATCCTTCGTTCGCTTGCTTCTCTAGCAGTTTGTGAGTCGAATGTTGATATCAACTGCTTTGTGTCTGCTAGGAATTCTTCTCAACACACTAGTCTATTACAACTCGATGTACAAGTTATACAGAACTTTACAAGTTGTGTTAGACTCTTTAGATTTCAGCAAATGATCGACCAACTAAATAAGGTTTGATCCAACAAAACCTTTTACAAATAAGTCCTAAGGGAGATTTTAGGGATAATTCCCAACAATCTTCAAGGCTGACTTCCTTCGTTTCAGCTTGCTCTGCCTCCAAGACTGCATTCTGTGCTTTAGTGGGTTTCTTTTCACCTGAATCTTCTATGTTTGTGGTCTTTAAGGCCTCAGCAATGGCATTTGCATCATTGACCCTATCGGCTGTTTGTGGTTCAGCGGAGACAACTTCAGGTATATCATTCATAGATCTAATAAGTGGAACTGTTTGTTTATAATCAAGATCACTCTTAGATTCCTCATTGACATCCTTGATCTCATGATTCCCTAGACTCGGTTCTTAAAGTTTCCTGCGCACTAAGGTAGCTTCATCAAAAACAACATGACATGTTATTTCCACAAGCTGGGTTGTCTTGTTGAATACCCTATATCCCTTATACGAAGGATGTCCATACCCTAGGAACACACCTTCATCAGCTTTTGGGCTGAAGGTATTCAACTTAAACTTCCCATTATTATGAATATAACATGGAGAAACGAAAGCACGAAGATGAGCTATAGAAGGCTTACGATCATTGTAGATCTTGTAGGGTGTATTGTGCAGCCACGTGTTGAATGCACTTCTATTCTGTGTGTAGCAGGCTGTCATCAAGCTTCTCCCCAGAATCCTTTTCCAAGGTCGGCATCGGCCATCATGGTTCTCACTGCTTCTTTGAGTGTTCTATTTCTTCGCTCAGCAAGACCATTCTGTTGAGGAGTTCTAGGAGCAGACTTCTCATGTCCAATTCCTATTTTAGCACAGAAGTCCATAACAGGTCCATTGCAAAGTTCAGTTCCATTGTCTGATGTTGTCCTCTTGACTTTCACTCCTTTGTCATTCTGAAGGCGTGTGATCAGTTCTGGCAGCTGAATTTTGACTTCGTCCTTAGGTTTGAGCAGCACCACCAATGTATATCTCCTTTTTCCAATAGTGGGTGGGGTAACTGGACCAAAAAAAGCCATGTGGAGCAGTTCCAAGATCCTTTCAGTGCTCGCTGTAACTTGTCTATTCTTGAAGGAGGCTTTCGTCTATTTTCCAAGCTGGCACGATTTACACACTCCTTCTTTCTGGTTCTTTTGTGGCAGCTCTTCAACTAGGTTTTGCTTTGCCAGATGTCAGATCGATTTGAAATTCAGATGGCTAAGTCTCTTGTGCCACAACCAGTTTATGCCTTCTGAGGAGCTGAATGCTATGAGGCATGTCCCTCTTTCTCCACTGGAACAATCTACATTGTATAGACCTCCTCTTCTGATTCCTCTTATTATGATCTTGTGTGTCACTTTATCTATTATTTGGCATTCTGATTTTTCAAATCTGACAATATAGCCACTTTCACTTAGTTGACTTATACTAAGAAGATTGTGCTTCAGATTTGTTACCAAGGATACGTTCTGAATGATGATTCCGTTGTGCTCTACATATCCTTTTCCAATCACTTGTCCCGTGGCCTTGTTCTCGAAACTGACTGATGCTCCTTCATACATTTTAAGGTTCTTGATTAGACCCCTCTCTCCTGACATGTGAGCTGAGCATCCGCTGTCTAGTATCCATGTCTTCGTCTTCTTTCAAGAACTCGGTCCCAGAATTTTGTAGTTTGAAGCGCTTTCTTCTTCACCATCGGTAACATCTCCATCAATCGCTGCCATGAAAGTAAGTAATGCTTCCTCATCTACTTCATCCTCAGGCGTGTAGTATCCATCATCATGGTCCGGTAAGTCTGGCACTTCGGTCCTTGTGAGCATTGCTTGGGCGACAGCTCTGGATGCTCTCTATTCGAACACCTTCTTGAATCTGTCTCTCTCCTCCTGAGAGACTAGAGGACATTCATACTTCAGATGGTCTGGAGAGTTGCACTCATAACATGTGCATGGCTCTCTCTTTGTGAACTTTTGTTCACTGAATTGTGCTTCCTTATCCTTTCCTTTTGCTTTCTCAAGAAGCATGGTCAGGTTCTTCAACTGTTCCTCCAGTTTAACAACGGACAATTCAGTTTCCTTCTTCTAAACTGTGTTGGAGGTGTCCTTCGCTGGTGATTGATAGGCAGTTTTCTCGAAGTAAACTAGCCTTTTTGAACTCCTTTGGAAGTCTCTCTTTACGAAGAATGCTGCAACACCATCAGCTGTTGAATTTGGAGTTTGAACAACTTCATTCCTGTTCACCATTTGGATGCCACATTCATGGGCTTGAAGTTCGGCGAACAGTTCTTTGGTGGACATTTTGGAGAGATCCATGGTCTTCAAACTGGTGGTTTTAAAAACCAATCCTCCTTTGGCAGTCTTGAAAGAATTTTGGCATTCTGATCTACCACTTTTTCTTCTCTACCGAGGTTCTTCATTTCGCTGATGATGGCGTTGAACCTTGCTTCCATCGATTTGATTGTCTAACCAGGTAATATCTGGAAGGATTCATACTTTTCCACGACGACCTGTTTCTTGTTGCGTTTCATCGCTTCTGTTTCTTTAGTGAGATCGTTGATCCAATCCCAAAGTTCCTTGGCCGTTATGTTCTCTATGGCTGCATCCTGGAGGGAATCTGAGAGGGATTGTATGATCATCTCTTTTGCGATGAAATCGACCTGATGACGTTTCTTGTCCTCAAATGTCCAGTCCTCCTTTGGCTTGTCCACGTACTCAACATCGCCTGGATCTTCTCCTATCGCAAGGCTAACCTTGGGCATCTGAATCTTGAGAGGTCCATCCGTCAGAACTTCATCCATCTCTGGATGTTGAGCTCTTAGTTGAATGAGACACTTCTTCTTCCATACTTCAAATTTCTATGAATAGTACTTGGGAAGGCTAGGATAAGTCATCATTTTCATAAAATAATCTGCTCACTAAACACACTAGATGAACAGTTAGAGTAAAAGGAAGTACGGATCTGGTCTTAAGCAACTCAAAACAGGACCGTCTAGAAAGACCGACCTGCGCTGATACCACTTGTTGGTCCCAGATCAGAGTACGTATAAAGTGCAGCGGAAGTATTAAAGTAAATAAATACACTCTAATAACGAGCAGTAAAACGACATAAGATATTTATAGTGGTTCGGAGCCTTAAGTCCTACGTCTACTCTTCGGATAACTGATTCGATAATTCACTAAGTTATGAAGATACAATCCTCATGATCTATAGCCAGTTGTTGTAGGAACCTCCGTCCACAGCACAATGGATCACTCGCCCAGGCATTTGTACTTCACTCCATCAAAGGACGTTGCCATCCATGCAGCTTGGTATCTTCTTGCCATTATTCACCAGCCTTGTCGGCACGGTCCCCTGCAAAATACAACAACATGATCAACAAATCAGTGCTTACAGCTCTAGGAAGAGCAACAACAGACTCTAATCATGCTTACAGTCATACATGCAAATGGCATACCTTGTCTAGCTTTGTTGGCCTGACAATCTTTCCTCCAATGTCCTTTCTTACCACACCTGAAGCACCTGTCCCTGTCAGTCGCCACTTTAGGCTTTTCACAGCCCCACCATCCTTCACAGGTCCCTTCGCAGGCCTATTCTTAATCCCTCTTTTCTGCTTCATACCTTTCGGTACAACAGAGAGATTACCAGAAGTGGCTAAGGCAACCTTCTGAGGGTTCATAATTGATTCCGCTGCCATCAAGTCATTGAGTAACTCATTAAGGGTATACTCTTTCTTTTTCATGACAACATTCAGTCTGAAACTCTCAAAGGACTTGGGTAGAGATTTAGTATGATATCGACCTTAGCCTCAGCATCGATACCTCTACCATGCACAGTTAGCTCATCCATGAGGTGAGTCATAGAAACTACGTGCTCTCTCACTGAGCTGCCATCAATCATTTTTCTACTCACGATATCCCTCATGAGATTGAATCTGACAGCTCTATCAGTTTCCCCATAGGTTGCCACAGACTGGCCATAATGTCATAGGCGTCCCTATGGTGCTAATGCTGCTGCTGTAAGACTTTCGACATAGTGGTCATCATGTAGCACTTGACTACATTGTTCGATTTCTCCCACTTGTTATAATAGTCTACTTCCTCTTGAGAGGACTCAGCACTGGGCACGAGGGGACGAAGTACTTGCAGAACGAACATGTGTTCTTCTGCTACCAGGATGTATTCAAGATTGCGCTTCCATTCCAGGAAGCTTGGACTAGTTAAAGAATTTTGTGCGAGAATATTGATGACATTAGACATAGACATATCTGAAACAATAAAAAATCTTAAATAAGAACATACAAGCAGAACTTCGAAAACAAATGCATTGAAAACCTTTTCATAAATCAAATACAGATGTTTTCCACTAATAGCCCAAGATTTTCCACCGCAAGCTACACTCGTAGACGTTTACGATGTCACCCTCAACCAGGACTGTGGGTTTTAAGCCCCAATTCTTTAATTTCATACCATGTCAGGAACCTTTAGACACTTGAAATTAATAATTAGTGATAAAACTTAGACTAAGCCATCTTTCAAGAATAGGGAAGCAGCAACTGCATTATATCCTCAGATGCTTCTAAGCGATTAACCACAAATTTAACTCAGGCCAAAAGAGACAGTTTAGCATGGCACGTAACCATACCGCACAGTCCTTAAAGCTTTTGTTATCTAAAATTTAAATCAACCCTAGAATACTTATGAAAGAGATCTACGCAAGCTACACTCGTAAATGTTTACGCAAAATCCTCCCACTATTCACGTGATTTAAATTGTTTGTCTAGAAATCCCAACAATAGCAACCCATGCACCTCCGAGAATTAGCAAGCTACACTTGTAGACGTTTACTAAGACGAGAGAATGCACTTACAGCCTAGGACCGCTTTGTGGACGTCTGTTGATTTTTTATAAAAAAAATCCGCTTGGTATTTTTATTAAAAAAGGTTTCTTAAATGCGCACACAGATAATTTCATTGTCATTATATTTTCCAAATTTTTGCATGTAATTAAACAAGCCCAAAAATTCCCAAAATATTATCCAACAAGAAATTAATCACATAAGCATGCTTGCAAAACTGTAAATAATAAAAGCAGTAAATCATGCTTTTCATAATATCTACACATGTTTATTGCGCAATTAATAAATCACATATCATACGAGGACAACTAAGACAAACAAAAATTCCTCGTGGCCCCACAAAATAAGAAAATAAATCCTATCTATTACAAATTTGAAAAATTAATCTTTTGAATAACTCCAAATCTTTCTTCAAATCTTCAACCACCAAATCTTTTGGGATCTAGGGTTTTGTGATTTGAAAATTGGTTCCACAACTCAACTGCAAACCCTAGGGTTTGCATAGAATTGGACCAACCATCAAAACACGAACCACTGCCGCAAGAACAGTAGCCGCCGACGACAGCATGCGCCGCCGCCCTACCGCTGCCGCTGACCGCCCGCTTCCTACAGCCCGCACGCAGGCCGAGCCTGCCGCCCAACGCTTGCCGCGGCCGCACACGCGCGGCCGCCTGCCGCCGTCATGTCACCTTCGTCCCGCCGGTCTTCGTCTTGTTCTTTGTCCCATCCTGTCGAGTTTACAGATTTGAAATAAAAATTACATAGACTAAACTATTACAATTTTTCCTATCAAATCTAATTATGGATTTTCTGGTGATTTTACAAAATAGATTTAATACATGCATAGTGAATAAATCAGACGGGTTGCCACGAGGAATAAAAACCATTCACGGCAAATAAAATTCATACATGCATAGTGAATAAATCACATTCAAAAGAGCCATAAATCAGGAACCTCGCTCTGATACCAATTGTAGGGATTTTCCGTGAACTAAAGCACCAAATCCATTAAGCAGGACCAATCATGGATGTTGAATACAATAGACAATTCATCAAACCCTAGTATGCTCTTATGAATTTAATGTGTGGATTTAGAAATTACCGTTAATTCATAGAGTCTGATTCAATCTTTCGCGTTTGAATATCCAACTTTAATTCAACCACGCGATACGATTAAATCTGTGAAAATAGAAATTAGCAAAACCAATTTCTTAATTTAATCGAATAAAAAGAAAACAGAAGGGAAGAAAGCTTTTTCTCCAGATCAGATCTTCAGATCTGTATCCCAATGTTGTTCAGATTTGCTACTGCTGAGGATTCTACAGATCTGTGATGTGTAGGCCGGAGTCGAATTCCCTCGTCACCCAAACACATGCGCCCCTTGCTCTCTCTCTCCCTAGGGTTTCAAACTGATTTGAATGTTCTGAGGTGGCTAGGGTTTCAGAGAGAGAGCTGTCTATTTATAGACCTAGGGTTGTAAACCCTAATGGGCTACTAGGCCTTATTTTAGCATATTTAATTGGGCTAGACCTGGGACCTAATGCAAATAATAAACTGGCCTATGACTTAATTAATTCCCATGTCCACAACCCAGGACACAATTAATATTAATTCTTTTTCACCACAAAATTAATACTAACCTACCCCTTTATTACCAAGTTATGAGAACGGGTTGCATTTATCTGAGAATCCCCATATTTAAGGTTACCGGACATTCATTAATTAATCGGAGCTTTTGACAAGCTCTATCCACAATTAATTAATATCTTATTTTCCTGAGCAGTACCACTCAAACCTTATCACTCGTGCCTGAACTTAATCAGCCTGCAGGGCTTTGGCACGATGAACATTATTGAGCTCCTCAGGGAATGTCCCCATCCTATTACTCGGATATGGTTACCTAACTCCAGTCTCAGGCTGTACTACACGAACTGCTACTACCCAAGATGCGGATATACGAGCACGTTACTTAGGCTCTCCACCATGGCAAATCAAAGTAACAGTCAACCCGTGCATACCCCTGAACCTTCGCTAGGGTTTGGACTCAATCAAGAACGAGATCTTGTATTTGTTGATGTTAGACAGACAAATACATCTCAATGTGATCCAATCAGTACGCCACCTTCGCGTACCAGCATATTAAGTAACCAAGACATATTACTTCTTCCGACCTTGTTGCAGCCATCCGGACAGACGTATCCTCAATATTGTCTCGGTTGTGATAATATTTATATTTACTAGGTCATGTGATCATACTGTCTTCTGCGATCTACAACACGCCGTATGATCGTTCCTATCGGTGAGACAGGTGGATACCATTGTTACGTGCATGTAAGTTTGTTTAACAAATAAGAGAAAAGTCAAATCGATACTCATTGTAATAAATGCTTTTTGTATATAAAACCAAACAATCTCCCACTTATACTCAAGCATTACAATAGATATTACAGAGTATACAGTGCGTCTATCTACCCTGGCTATCTCGTTAACCATTGTCAGTGGTCAGCATCCACCTCAGACCCAGCTCACAAATATGTCTTTCGTAAACCTTCTGCGGCAAGCTCTTTGTAAATGGATCAGCTAGGTTGTCATTAGTGTCAATCTTCTTTATCAGCACATCGCTCCTCGATACGATCTCTCGTATGATATGGTACTTTCTCTCTATGTGTTTGCTTGCCTTGTGAGTCCATGGTTCCTTCGAGTTTTCCATTACACCAGAGTTACCACAATAGATTGTGATGCTCTTCGGCAAGCTCGGAATCACACCCAACTCTAAAAGGTAGTTCCGGAGCCATACCCCTTCTTTTGAAGCTTCGGAGGTGGCGACATATTCCGCCTTCTTGGTGGACTCAGCCAGTCGCAACTGTGTATCTGTCTGTCTTTTATCATTGCCTTCCTTGAGGTTCTGCTGCGATTTGTCCGCAATCTTGCTATGTACGCATTTCTTGACGTGAAACTGTCTTGGTCTGAAACTGTGAGCGCCCCTCAACAGTTTCTATGTGAAGACTATGTCCACAGTTTTCTTGAGTATCTAACCCTTGACTGGACGACCTATTTGCTCAGTTTTTGTGACCTTTGCTCTGCTCTGCTTATCTTCTTCTTGTATGTTCGACAGTTATCTCGTTCGAATGGCGTCTTGTTCAAAACTGTCCACAGTTTTGATGGTTTCCTTCTTCCTAGACTATTACAACTCGATCATCCTATACAAGGATTACATGAGGTAATAACTCTAAGGCCTTGACTTTGGTATATAGTTTTGACACTTCAAAACATCACATTAAGGCGGGATATCTACATCAATACCTAACACTGAGTGTCTTAGAAGATGGGTTCAGTTCAGATACTTTAGTCGCAGGTCTGAATTTTTCAGTGACCTCGGGCTTTTTCCATTTTAACCAGTGAGCCTTCAGTTCCACCTTATTGTTCTGAAGATAACTGGCGATATGGACTCCTTTTTGCGATAAATGGAGATGTTGAGTGATAAACACTCATTTTGTGCATTTTTCTGATGTGAATCTGCTAACTATTTGCCTTGGATTAGATCATTAAGTGATATTTATGTGCCGTATTCATATTCTTTTAGAAAATATTACGTTTGGTTTGGTTTTGGGTTGTTTATGCAGGTTTCACGCACAATTGAGCCGTTTACAGGATATGACAAAGTACCATGGAGCCAATCGATGTTCGTTTTCATCAGGAAGAGGAAGAAGTGAGAAAAGACCGAACCCAAATACGTTTAAGGCCAAAATTCAATGGAAACTCATACCGAAAGCAGTTGATGTTCAAAGAAGCAGTCACGAATTCCTCCACACATGGAATTCGAGCTAATGGAGCATGGCAATAGATAGATCTTTGAGTTAGCTTTCCAATGCAACTGGAATCGGGTCAATCGGAGTTCGGGAGCAAATGTTATGACCAAAACCGTGAGACTGCGCACGTTCGTGACAAGAACGGCGACCCAGATTACAAAATCGGCGATCGCCGTTTATGCTTCTGGGTCGCCGTTTTCGTAATTTTCACCATTTTCCTTCGGCACACAAACGGCGACCCATGCACAAGAACCCCGATCGCCGATCGTGTTTTATGGGTCGCCGATCGTGTAAAAAGTGACGAATTTTGGCCCAAATCCCATATC